>JADHZB010001259.1:0-20959 GCA_015657535.1 Nephromyces sp. MM_2019 | reverse complement strand
TGAGGGGGAATGGAGGGGGGGGAAATCTCCCATTATAAAGAGCCTAAATTGAGGGTAAAGAAGCTACTGTGGGACATTCACCTAGTAATCCCCAAAACAGACTGAAAGCTTAGGAGGGAATGATAGGTGAAAAAGGGCTAGATGCAGGGAGATTGATAATACAGGCAGTTGATGGGAGCCAGTGTAAGGAATTAGATGGTGGGAAGAAGGGGTAACACAAGAAGGGGTGGTAGCAAGACAGGGGGATTTCACGCAGTAACAGCTAAAGGGGGTTCTGGCTGGGAGGGAGTTATGGGGATTATGGCGGAGGGAGGGGCTCTAGCCGAGGGTGGAGGTTACGGGGATTATGGCAGAGGGAGAGATATTATGGCTTAGGGGAGTTTACGCCGGGGGGGGCGGCCATAGAGAGGGATATATCAGGGGGGGCTTATGGTGGGACCCCCCAAAGGGATGGAGACGGGATATTCCAGAAGCAATAAAACGACAGCAGAGAGGTATAAACAGCTGTAAACGTATAACTAAAGCACGAGGGTATGTGTGAGATAAATGCCAGTCAGTGTAGTAGTAACAGCATTCAATACACAGGATTGACCTAAACCCAAACACACATATCATATACTCAGGAAAAGAGATCAGGGAGAATAGGCAAAACTGCAGGTCCCATACATTTCTAACACATTTCTAGTCAAATGATACTTGGATTATTCTTAAAGGCGAAAAGGCAGAGGTACAAAGCATTCTGCCCTACATGCACACAAGCAGCAGGTCAACTGAGAACTTACATACTAAGAAAACGTTACAGCAACGTACATACAAAGAATCCAAACTGTCTATTGCTCTGTAAAATTTTAAAAGCTGCATCAACACACGGAAAGCTGCTTTCTTGGCAACCAACTATCTTCAAGAACAATACTGAGCAATTGCTGTATTCCCACTGTGAAGAATGCTAGAATGAGGCGTGCACTCAGTTTGATACCGTACAGGTACGTAGATTCCATGTGGGTGTGTGCAAAACCACTATACCAGTTCAACTCTGTGTGTGTAAAACCATAGTGGGAGCTCATTGCTTCCCCATGCTTTATTTCTACATCCACCAATATTGTTCGCTCAATCATTAACGATCTTGTATGTGTGTACCCCCACAACGAGCCAGCATTCACGACAATCCACTTGTAAAGGGCTTACCAGCAAAAACAGCAATGCTGACTCCACCAACGATCAAAATGCCTTCCTTGCATGCAATATCGTGGGGGTACTGGCCATGAACTGAGTCATACTTCAGCTGATAAGCCATATATTCAACATCCATAAACGGATCATTGACTGCCACAACTCGCTGTTAAGGAAAAAAAAGGGTGTTTCTGTGTGTATGCATCCCAATATTCTCAGAACCAGGCATTTCCTCGAAAAAAATCCATCGGAAAACCGCTACACATCACCCTCTTTCTAGTACTTGAAAACAGCAAATCTTTGTTTATGCAAAACAAACCCTTTCAAAATAGTATATTTCAATGCTTTTCTACTTCCCCCTTTCACATTATATCACAGCACATCATCGCGCGTGCGAGAGCTCCTCCTAACTAGCTAAAATCCCCAAAAAATCGGAATTCGTACACAACGGCATTAATCCGTGAGCCACGAAACCCCCAAACTGAACAATTTTCCGATGCTCCTTTCCACATTATCTCACAGAACACCATTCGTCCCTCGACAAACAAAATCAGTACAGGCTAGCATTCCAAGAAACATATACTCATTCCACACACAGGATAATACTCCAAGAAACATCTACTCATTCCACCCACACACCAACACACCGCCACACACACCACCACACCAACCCACCGCCACACACACCACCACACCAACCCACCGACACACACACAACCTCCCCACCAACTTCCTACCACTTCGGGATTCTCCATGGCAGCCCTGAAAACGAGCCTTCCAATTCTTCCAAATCCATTGATCCCAAGAGATACCACCATTTTGGAGAAAATTGATGATTTTATTAGTATTACCGTATAGAGTATGACAGGATGATTGTTTGTCGAATGATATAATCGAAAAAAGCAGTTAAAACTATCAGATTATACTGCGATACTTTACAAGAATGTTCGAGTGTACGTACACGCACACACACACCAGTGTATAATTTTTTATGTTACATTTCAGGTGATATTTACATGTGGCGCACCGAAAGCTATGAAAAGCTGCGTAAACTCCAAAAGTTTCAGCAGCGCGCAGAAAAGCTATGGGGAGGCCCACGAGGTGCACGTGAAGAGCAGCGCGAAATTGCTCTCGCGGGGGGTCCTAAATGGGGGGAGTGTGGTGAGTACCAGTAGCGTGTGCGTGTGTGTCAGGACGGGAGGGATGAAGATGGTGGCTCGGTGATGGCTCAGCTCTATATCTGTGTGTGTGTGCAGTTCTAAATATCTTCCGCTGTCTCTCTTGGCTGCCACTTGGCTCTCTCTAGGCCCTTTCTCGGCTCTCTCTCAGCTCTCTCTCAACTCTCTCTCAGCTCTCTCTTAGCTCTCTTTCGTCTCTCTCTTGGCTCTCTCTATATCCCTCTATCTGGCTCACCCCCCGCCTGTACCGCCCCCTCTCTGGCGCCGCCCCTGCCCCCTCGTTATCACAACCCCTCGCACTCCACGCAGATGGTGGTATGTTCACATGGAAATTTTGCGATCCAACCGACACGGTGAGAGCCTTTGCCGCGGGGGATGCGTGAGCCGCGCGGGGAAGTAGGGAAGGCAGCGAGGAGTGGGGGGGTAGTAGCGGCATCTCTTTCAGCCTTCGATGAGTGATCGCCTGCTACGATCGCGCTCAAAGTGGCGTTCGACAGATAACGACAGCTTTTAGGTGTGTGTTGAGTGGATTTGATGCTTTAAGTGGTGCAAAGGAGGGCTTTTTCGGGGGGAGGGTGGCCCAAATTTGGGGGGGTTTTGGGTGATCGTCCAGCCGATTTGGGGGGTTTTGTGCGTGGAATAGGGTATTTACTGGTGAATGGTGAAACAGGGTAGCCAAGGGCGGAGGTGTTGGGAGGGGGTGTGTGGAGGGAGGGAGTCACCCACATTCTATTAGGGGAGTGAGAGTACCAAGGAAACTGGGGGGGGGGGTATAGTATAGTATGTGTTGTGAATTTCAAGGCTGAAAGCGTAACTCTAAAGCTTTATTCCTTTACAAGTATTTATAAAAGTTTAGATTTCTTTTTTGGTACTGTTTTTCGGGTGTGTGTGAGCAAGCATCTTGAGACGCTTTAAAGTTATTTTGTGAATATATTTTAACTAGTAATTTTCAAGTGTGATTTCCTATTTTTTAAAGTAATTTCGACCATTTTAACTATTAATTCTCATCTTAATCCCTCATCCATCTTTTTTTAATATTCTCGAAAATTAGCGGCTAGAGCTTTTAAAGCTAGTAATCGGCATACCGGTATATTCCTGCGAAGCTCTCCTTGCGACTAGCACTTCCTTCAGACGTAAATTTAACGATATCAACATCATATCTCAAAAATTTGCACACGCTTTAAGCCTATTCGATAAATGAGCAAGATGTGAAAGTTGCAAAGTGGAAAATGGCAGCTACAGCTAGAAGTTTATCCACCAGGAAAATCTTTCGAGTTAGTTCGTCCCTCCTAAGCTGCTCATAAACAGCTTGTGTGTATCTCCAGATCTTACCTTCGGCTACATGTAAAGCAACCTAATACACTTCCTCTTATGCTGCCTTCTAGATGCTAAAGCGAAACTGCCTTAGGGTGGTTTCATTTACAAAGCGAGCTGAAAATTATCATATTCCCTCTATTTCAAGTGGAAAAAAATTGTGTGTACATCTTAAATGTATACAAATATGCCTTGTACCGCAATGATCTGATGTCTTTAGAGCGAAAATGGCAAGCATTGCATGACTGCATCATGTGCAGTATATACGCTTTTATGCATATTTTCCTCTGCTTGCTTATGCTTTCAAGTCAGTGTATACGTACTTTGTAACGCCGATTAGCTATATGAATGACAGCTTGCTGTGTATATATAGCGATGATTTTACAAGATGATCCATAGCTCTGTGTATGAGAGATTTTCTCTCCCACTCTGATATCCCCTCTTTTTAAGAGACAAAATCCGCCGGTGAAATTCCGGTAACACATGGGGATTGATACCTGTGTAACTCCGTATTCAATAAGAAATTAAAACGCTCAAACGGCAAAATCACACGCAGTATCACCTTACCCAATGGCTGCAGTTTCGCATCTTTTTAATTTTGGTTATAAGAGTTGATACTAATGAACATGCGCTAACACACACACACTCGAGGAGTAAATTGGAAACAAATTTCGATTTTTTACTGCCCCGGTGATTCTCAGTCAATGCTAAACTCGACCTACTGATGCCCAAGACTTTGTGATATACCAGCCGTTCCAAAGTATGAGCGAAAAATACTTATGCAAGCTTGTCTAGTTTTTTTTTGTGAAATTCCTTATAATGTGAAGCATGCTGCCTTGTTCAGGTAAAACCACGTGTTGTTGAATAAAACAGAAGGCCTACCGCTGTATTTAGCTTGAAGTCACCGTCACTCACAGTGATCGCCGGCGTGACCTCACCCCCAGACGCAAATACCACTGAATTACCAACTCTCATATTACTGAACTACACACTCTAATACCACTGAACTACCTCCTCTCGTAACACTGAAAAATCTCTCATACCACTGAACTACCGCTTCTCGTGATCTAGCACCTGTCACACCTGTCCCAATTCCTAAGGAGTTTTATCGTAAGCTAATCTACCATTAGGGAAATAGTAGGTTGGGTCGAATGGTAAAAAGTTAATAACGCTGTAATCAGGGGTTGATCCTAAAGGCTGTAAACCTGCTGCCGCATTAGCTACACTTTGGTCTTGTAGGAGAAGGTCATTGTTGTATATGTGCCTAAAGCCTAATGGGGAATAGAATAGCATTGAAAGCACAGAAGCTGCTCCTCCTAGAGGATACTCCGTACTTCCTGTTGGCACTGACTGTAGTGCAGCTTCGAAAGCGTTGGGAACAGAGTACTCAAAGGCTTGTGTCTGCAAAGTTGGAAAAGGATATTTTTGTGTGTGGGCAGAGATTTGAGTAGTTTTTTGTATCACTGCGAGGATTGACGAATGTGTCCACGCCGAGGAAGCGTTCCAATAGGAAGTTTTATTACTTTGAATGAAGAACATCTCCCTTTGTTGCAGTTTAGTTGCAGCGGCAGTTAGTACATGTGCATAACATTCGGTATGGTGAGGGAGGCCAGGAGGCGTTTGAATACCCCGATGTGAGTAGAAATAGAAGGTGGGTACAAATTATATGTACCCTAGCGCTGCTACGAATTTGCATGTGCATGCTTAGACTCACGACAACGTTCAGCATGCAGCGCCTCTGAAAATGTGTTTGCACTATTTTAATAGAGGACAAAGGATATTGAGCGCCTTGTCTTGATGACGATACTACGCTGTGGTATGCTCTCATGTGTATGCCCACAAATTTTTATTGAGTGCTATTACGATGAATTATATAGACATTTCTTTGCAAATTTATTTGTATGTGTATGGGTGTCGTCCAGTGAATTGCTTACTTACCAGTGGACCGATAACATAGGAACTAGGTGGAAGATTCTTGTAGGAATCTGGTATCGCACTCTCATCGTAGTTAATAACGCTCCAATAGGCTACCGTGGCAGCCCTATAAAGACAGCAACAAAAAAATCATGTTTTAGGTATAAAAAATAGTGGGAATCTACAATTAATGCGCATCTGCGGTTAATTTTGCCTCAAAAGTTATGCAATATGAATGCCATAGAATATTTTTGAGGTAACCAGAGAAATTAGTGAAGTCATAAAAGGAGAGAGCGCGCTTAGATTCTAAGCGCTAATTCATGGCATGGCGATTTACAATATGTGAGTGAGTAATTACATTGTAGATGGTTACTACTCTAGAGATTTCCCTTGCGGAATGCGCAGTTACTTTATGCATAGGCTGAAGGTATAAAATGTGTCTGCCATCATCTTGTGGACACGCGACAAATTGGCCACTTTATACTCATTCTTTGTGCAAATGAAAAGGGTTGTTAATCATTTCGCTAAAGATACTTTGGTGGGTTGACTTACGGTACCAGTGGCTCTTTGCTTTTCTGCCGAAGTGAATGCGCACACACTATACTGTCGGCACTCACGCACGTGCTGTGCTGCCGACATACATACGCAAACGCTTTCTCTTACTTCTAGACGTAATAAAGAAATGAACACATGCGGCTAGACCGGCACAAGCCCTCCGCTGTTGCGTAGGTACTTACCCACGTACTGCCTCGGGCGAGAAGCTTCTTAAATACGATTTTCCCAGGTATATATAACCTCCATCATCCTGCCTGCCGACCAATCGAACCTGATGCAATACAAATTTAGGATGGCTTCAGTAAAGCACGAAACACACAAGGCGCGTAAAAATAAGCAAACCTAAGAATAGGCAAAGAGAGGTAGCACTATGTGTGCACCGTATCAATATGTGTATCCCCAAGCAGGCACGTATTGAGCAACGATTCAGGAGCATTATCATATTTTGCTTGACACTCGCTGGAATGATGCTGCAAATGAAGAATTCTCTTAAAAAACAGACAGCGATTACCCTACTGGGGAATATAATCCCGTTACTCTCGTCATTCCGGTAGCTGCGTATTTATTTTAGAGCAAAAGCACTTGAAAACTTAAATAAGGCACCACACTATATGTATCTCAGTCCCAATGGCACACATAGACACTCTACCCCCTGCCTCGTACTACAGGACCCCCTCTATGGTAACGTACAGCTTTCCATTTTCCTAAGCTTGCTGAACCCTTCTAGATCTAAATTAACTTTCCCTGACGCACCGCATCAATAATCATATTGATAGGAAACCACGGATTCATTGCCCCTAGATTGATATTTTTTTTATAATTTTGTGACATCGGGCACATATCCTGAAGGTCAGTCGTGTAGTCGATAATTAAGTGATCACGTTCATCATTGTGTTCGCCTGCAGCGAGTGTGTCGTTTAGTGTGCCGACATATATAGCCGAAGGATAAAAAAAGTTTCCTCCAAACAGGTTCTGCACTACATACGTGTCTTCGCTGCTGTTTCTGCACTTAAACTTGCTGATTAGCTTTCCAGCCCATATATACTCCACTAGCCGGTTATATATAGCTGAAAATACACGGAGGTACACATTGAGTGAGCTACATCGTACGCTGATTTGAAGCATCTAGTTAGATGAGATTACCACGAGCAAAGGTAAGCCACGGTGATTTTTTGCTCAAAAATATATTTTAAAACAAGCTAAGGAGGGCTTTAATCTTCGAGTATAATCTGGCGTCACGCAGAACCCAGTACCTACTATAATATTGTCTGCTACCCAGTTGGAGTCATCGATAATTATGTACGTATTCATGTTTTTACTGCTTATGCTTATGGCTGGCTTGTAAATTTTTTCTTTAGTGTGTGTGCGTGGCTGCTCAGTGACCTTGCTTTATTAAGCGTAATACCCTTTCTCATTTAGTTTGTTTTCAAGCCTGCTACACGATTCTGTACCGCGTGTCGTGCCTCGCCCTCATTTTTTACATACAGCTTCATGATTCTTTGATATGCTGAAAGTCTTTTACTTTCCATTTAGTGGTTAGGTTAGTTCCCTCATACTTGGCGGAATCTGTATTGTTAACATTGTCTCAGCAACCTTGCTGCTTACTGCTTCCAAAATTTTACACTTGAAATAAACTGCTTCATCACTTTGTACATGTCCATGTTTAGCAGACAAACAGCATAAACACACTCTCCACTTGGAAATATGCTGGTGGTGCTTGAATATACGAGGGACGTATGCACTTATGCGTGTTTTTTGTGTTTGCTACGAGTCTGCAAGGTAACAAATACACAACACAAGTATGAACTGGCACGTTAATCCGTTTAGATTGGGATTGGAATGTGTACAGGCGGTAGGTAGGGAGGGATGCATATATAGCTTGCATGCGTGTACCACAGACTTATAAAGTAGGAATACATTTATATTTTTCTTTATTTCTTTCTTACTAGTATCAAATAGGCGTAGAACATCTCCATACCACAAGCCTGTGGGTGGACTTAAAGGTATTATCGCGGAGGAGTAAACACATTCTAATCTGTCTCCTAGAGACCTCAATGTGTCTACGGAAGTTATGGTGTACGTTTCTGTGGTACCACAGCTTTTGATTTCCCGGTTAAAAGGCTTGATGTTACCTAAGTCAGTAGCCGCCCTAGCAACATTTTGCTGTACCTCCTGATTGGAAAGAGGAATAGGTTTTTCCAGGAAATTTTTTTTATTCATAGAATGTACGCAAAAGTCTCCTGTGTCTACATTACACTATGAATTCTAGGAAAATTCGATAGATTTGAGCGGTCTTAGCTACGTGAACTAATTATTCTTCAGTAAAGGCTGGACCTGCGTCTTGTTATCTTTTTATAAATCAAGTCTACCTGACTAATAAAACAACTAAAGGATGTTAGGCACTGCAGCCAGCCTAGAGCATCTAATGCAACTCACGAAAGCCCTAGAAATTACAAAAACAAAGCATCGTCCAAATCCAATGGCAATTTACCTACAAGTTAATCTAAAGAAACTGTACTAGATATTGAAACAAAATTCCGGCAAAAAAAGGTATTTTCTACTGATAATCGAGAACAGAAAAAAGCGTAGATGTCGTTGTATAGCTACAAGTTTCAACAATAACTTCAGCATTTACGAGTTAGTCAACCTAAATTTCAGAATTGCTGCAAGCCAGTCACAATAAGCTTGTGAAAAACATAGAAATATTGACAAAAAATTGCATGCACGACATGCGCGTGTATGTTCTACATAGATTTGAGCTCTCTCTCTAAAACTATCACACATTAATTTAAATAAAATGCGAAGTAATGGGGGGAAATGTGGCTTATACTGGGCCTGATTACAACAAGCGCTGAATCAGTATCAACTTTTTGTAGGTACATACTCACGCATAGAACTTTTCGAAAGCCAGATACGCTTTAAGGACGCACACCATTTTAGTTTGGTAGGCTGCTTTTAGAAGCTATAGAAACGTAACAAATTCTGCTTGAATTTTGCTGATAATACTTCACTACCATAAATATACTAGTATTATAGCCACTACTATTGCGGAAATGCCACGCGCAAACAGTAAATCCCCGAAGATGAAAAAGCTAAGCATAGCAACACAAGCGTAGCATAAAGGTAGCCTTCACAGCAAATGAGACGCGTACATGCAACAGTTAAACACAATCACCTTTTCAGCAGAAAGACACCACATAGTCGACATGTACAGATAGCCACGCGAGCGAAAAAAGGTTAACCAACACACAAAAAAGAAAAACAAACATAACAGCCTACAACATGCTCGAAAACTCGTGAAAAAACAGGAATCAACAGACACCTGGCACACGTAAAAAATATGTTTTTTTACATGCCAACGGCACTGTGATTATTATGCTAAGGGTATAGTATCCCCGCCATAGAGTAATGCATATAGATATAAATGAATAAATCCTCTAGAAAAGCTCGGAATGCACGAGAAAACATGGCCGTTTACCTGAAGCGGATGAGCTAAGAGGTGCGTCGAAGCTGATGAAACGGAGGCTAGCACTACAAAGACTAACAAGGCTACTAGCATTAAGCTAGATGTATGATATGGAAATATCAGACTTAGGCTCATATCGTATACGATTTAATATCCGTTTTTATCCCGTTTCTTCGAGCGTCCTTACTAGGTAATTTTTTTGCTCTTCACCGACTTAGAACGCAAGGCCGCTGCTGATGCCACTGAGCCTGTGAGAAAGTGTCGAAAAATAAGTATTTAAACACCAAAAAGTACCTTCACTATCCACGATCAAATCTATCTCACATACAAACTAGCACGGCTATGCGCAAAATTCCATACGAGTACTCTTCAAATTTGCACTCATGAAATCCTGGACATGCTACGGGCTAACGGTCTTAATCACTGTAGATCTTGATTTTCTCTATTAGGCATGAAAATATCTTTTTTCCAGCAATAAAAACGCTGCCACATAATTATATCGCAACTATATCTTCTATTATTCGTACTTGTCAATATTTGGTTCTTTTTTGTTTGAGGAACACGAGATGAGCTGGCATATGTGTGTCGTTATGAAGCATATTAAGTTTAAGTTTCATCAACACTAAACACTGAAGTAAGTACAGCCACGTAAAGACGGTTCAGAGAGCTGCACACACACTCACATTTTAACCTGCATATTTGCATGCACTATTAATTTCCCAAAAATGACTAGCACTACTTGGGACAATTTCATGATAGTATCGCTCGGTTTTTTAGCTTAGATCACGTACAGGTATATGTTCATTGGATATGTTCTTGATTGAATGTGTTTGCCTAAGGACTAGAAAAAGCCTTTTAACCACTTTAACTTGTGATTTCAAAGTGCCTTTAAAAGCTGACCACCTAAATTATGGAGCATAAAATAAATTTATGCTAAAAAAATGGACTATCAAAAAGCGGTAACTTAAGGACTACGGTAAAGTCTCGAAACGCTGGGAGGTCTAGGCTTGGCAAATAATGGAAGCGGGATAGTGGAGTGCAAAAAAGTAAAGGTGCAGAAGCAGGGAAAGTCAAAATCATAGGATGCTCATTACATAACTGAACAGCTACAAAAAATAAAACAGATAAAGCAGTGGAGGTAGAGAAACTGAATAGGGAAGGCAATGAAATGAAAAAAATACCTTAGCACCTAGAGAGACAGTCGAAAAGCTAGACGAACAGGTGACAAGGGAGGGAATCTTAGTTGTAGATGAAAATGTTGCTCTAAGACATTTTTTCAGTCTATCTTTTCCTTGTATATGAATTTTTTTCAGAATGCTCAAATATTTCAGGCAATAAGGCAGGAAAAATAGAAACTTTTCCAGTCACCCGCTTCTATACCCAGAGAAAACCCCTTATAGATCTATGCCCTTGGTACTGAAACTGTCCCCGTTGACTGTATAACCTCATCACATAACAGAAAAAATACCGAGAATTAGTCACTGCCAAAATGCCATTGTCTTTACTGCGAGAACCAGGATTAACTAACCTCTGTATTCGCTTCACGCTACGCTTATATTGAATTCAAAGGTACATTGAGACAGTTGCGATACGATAGAAAAATTGCCTAACATTGTGATTGCTTGCAAGGAGACATGAACACAAAATTCAGTAGCTGAAATAAATGCTTTTCAAAGGTTTTCCCCGTTGCAGCACTGTATAATGGCGCTGTGAAGCATTAAGATTGCTGATAGTGGATAAATGCAGATTCAGAAACAAAGTATATTCTTATTACAGGACTTTTGCTATGTACCAGTATTTCACTAAGAGGGAGTCTTTTTATGCGTCTACGTGTGTCTTGTGTATATAGCTCTCCTTAGCGTATGCCCTTAGCAGACAAAATCATCTATTAGGACTACCCTAGTGTAACCATGTATTTTAGATTGATAAGACAAGGTTTAACATAAGGGCATGGATCCATATGTTTCGATGAATCTATCCGGGCGAGTTGATTGAGGCGTGTGTGTGCGGTATCCCTGTAATATATTAAGTACTAGTGGTGTATGCATTCGCACAGAGGCTTGTGATGACACGCTTATGCGGGGCTCTAGCCATCAGCGTGCCCACTCGGCTTCACCAGTGTGTAGCATGCGCGTGTTTTATACTATGTGTGTGTGCCCAAGTCGGCATGTATGCGCTCTGGGGGTATCTAGTTACAGTCAATGGTTGGGTGCGCTACTGACAAGGTGGGTGGGTTGGTAGGTGCTGCGTGAGAGACAGGGAAGAGGGTGTGCTTATGCGGGAGAGAGAGGGTGTGGTAGCAGTGAGAGAGAGAGAGCTAGAGGTTGTGCGCCTGTGTGCTAGAGCGCATGTGAGGGTGAGATAATGCTAGAGTGTGCTGTTGACGGAGAGCTAGAGTGTGCGGTTGACAGGTAACTAGTGTGTGCGGTTGATGGAGAGCTAAAGCGTGTGGATGATAGATAGCTAGTTTGTATAATTTATAAAGGGATAAAACGTCTTTTCTGAGATGGACAGCTAAAGTGCGTACATCACTGAGAGCTAGTGTGTGTTGCTTACAAGGCGAGGTGTATGATGTGGGTGAGAGGGTGGATGAGATGTTCAATTCGCACGAGAGCAAGAGTGTGTGGATGAGAGAGCGGTTTGTGCGGGTGGGCTCGTAGGTAGGAATAGCGGAGTCTGTGGGTAAGGGTAAGGTATTTGCGTGTGCATGAAGGAGTCGGTGGTTGTTGATGAAGAGGGTATGCGGGTATCTATGAAAGTGCCACCATCCTTATTAAGTCAAGTCAGCATCTCTCTAAGCAGGCGTGTGCGAGTTTCCTCTATTCTCAATGAGTGCTTTGAGCGTGTGTGCACATGTGCACCAGCAAGTGCCTTGAATGAGCTGGCTTCCTTGAGTAGTTCGTGCTAACTTGTGTATATCCCGGAATATTAGAAACTAGCAAGTAGCCCTTTGGTTATCCCTAGAAAAACTAGCATAAAAAGCGTAGCATAGTGTGTAGTGACACGTCGACATCTACAAAGCAAAGTATCACACCACATCTGTAGAATGCTAATTGAGGGCATTGAATGTGTTCATCTGCAAAGCAAACTTGTGCACTACATGAGGAATCTCATTCAACACAGGCTAGTATCTACACACCTTGATTATTGACCATATTAGACTGTTTGTATGTAAGCTTTTGAGACTCGTGTCACTAAAGTGCCTGTGTGACAGACTAGTGTGTGTGTGAGTTTTGGGGACTCTTGTTGCTAAAGTGCCTGTGTGACAGACTAGTGTGTGTGTGAGTTTTGGGGACTCTTGTTGCTAAAGTGCCTTTGTGACAGACTAGTGTGTAGGGGAAAGGGTTGGCGACTAGCGCTACTACACCGTCTACACCATACGAGTAATACGCTGATTTGTCGCATGGCTAGCTATAACCTGGGTGTGTGGGAGATAGTGAGAGTGTTGGCCTTAAGTTTGCTTGTAACACTAGCTTTCACCTGCATGGATTTCCATGTACACCAAAGAGCTATAAAGCATGAGCTTCCTATGCTATCATTAGTCACAATCTAGCAACCTCGCTCTCCACAGCAAACATTACACAGTCGAGCCATAGCAGTCTATATCATAGGCAAAGAAGCATATAGGAAGATAGCGACCCTTCTTCAATCCTCTTGGCTATCGATTTTTCCTCATCTGCTGCCACATCATTTCCTCCTTTTCTTCGTCTCTATCTTTATTTTTAGGTTTAGGGTAGCTTTATCTTTATTTTTAGGTTTAGGGTAGCTTTATCTTTATTTTTAGGTTTAGGGTAGCTTTATCTTTATTTTCATGTTCATCTTCATCTCTATCTTCATCCTTATCTTTATATTCATGTTTATCTTCTTTTGCAGTTTCTCCAAATATCTTGTCTTTTTCCTAAGTTTTTGCTCATTTGCTAATCTATCGGCCATTTCTCTCTTCTTTTCGAGTTCCTCTTCCTTTTCCTTCTTTTCCTGAGGTTTTTTTTTCTGCCTCAACTTCTCAGTAATAAAAGCCCTTTAAGCGCAAAATAAAGCCATCAACTTAGATCTTCAGGAGAAAGAATGGAAGATTATGCTTTCGCTTTTCCTAGCCTTACTCTTCACCAGAAGGTTCAGAGAATGTTGATGATGAGAAGATGCTGAAGACGATGAGTAGATGCTGAAGATGAGAGGATAATAACCCCACAGTATAATATACTCACTAACCTGCTTATCCCCAAGCTTATAATCTGTTAAAAAGCATCGCCCAATACCACAACTATGAAGCAGAGAAATATATCCACAACATGCAAGAACTTGCGCTTTTATGCGTTCCCTAAAAGATGCATTTACAGCGAGAAAACGGTATTTCTCAATAAGCATCAGCCAGAGCTACGAGTTCAGACAAAAATCTGAAGCGCATTAACCTCAAGCAGATGATGTATAGTTTCATTGAAAAGTATAAATACTGCATTATAATCTGATAAGCAATGCAACACGCACCAACATAATGAAGATTATGGAGCAAGCAGAGAAAAGGAAATGCTGAATTTTGCAATTTTTTTGTAGCCATTTTTTACTGGAGCCAGTCATGGGGCAACGCACAAGCATAAAATTACTATTTACTCAAAAGTATGCATGAGATAGCAACTTAATATGCAGTTTTTTTTCTTTCGGGCACACACACTACCTTCGCAAAACTCGGGTAGCACGGGCGCTAACCCGAGTTCTCTCCCAAATTTTAATTTGGTTGAGCGCATCACTCACTCATACGAACCTCCTGCATCTAACGCTAACATAAAGTTTTCTCCTTTTACACCCCAAAAACCCTGAAAAAGCCTCAAGAAACTATGAGAAAACCCCCCCAAACCACCTAAAACTTTGAAAAAATCCCAAAAACCCCCAAAACTTCCAACTTTGAAGCTTCTTCTTCTCTACCCCGAATTTACCGCTTCTTCTTCATGATGGCGCCTGGACTGCTCAAGGCTGATGATGCACTTCGTACAATCAACAGAACAGCCTCCGTCGAGGCTATTAAACATTCGACAGCCCCCCCAACATTCCTGAGCTTGCCAAATATCACCAAAGCTAGGCTAACAGAGATGAGGCAGTACATCTCTTTGCTATTGGAAAACGAAGGTAAGGCCGCGGGAGCCCCCCCTTTATACTCTTTTTCCTCCTCCTCTCAGTTTCAAGGCAACGCCGTATTGGGCAGCGCCGGAAAACTTCTTGCTCAACTACCGAGCAAACCAAAGAGCAATAAGAGAGCTTTTCAAAGGCTTCCAAAGCAGCAGCGTAGAAGGGCAATGTCTTATAATCCCTTTAGAATACCAAAGCGTTACAGAGACCCTGTTATCAGAGACATGCTGTTGCATCCCCCACGGGTTAGTACATGTGTGTGTATTGAGAGGAAATAGCATGCGCTAAGATGATGAAAATGATTGCGTGCGCTGGAAAAATGTATTTTTTTAGAAAGATATATATATGTGTATGTCTCCCAACAGCCCCTGCTCTACACATCCCCAGCATCCCCCTCAGAATACCTTATATTACCCTCTTCACCACCCCCTGAGCACCCTATAGCACCTACTTACACCCCCCCAGCATCCCCCTCAGAATACCTTATATTACCCTCTTCATCCCCAGACTAAGTTAACTCACCCCTCTCTAGCGTTTCACAAGCACCCATTTTTTCGCCCCCCCAAGCCCCCCTATAGTGCTTTTCTACCCTTCTATAGGATAGTCGGAGGGTTAGGAAGGATCGTAGAAGGCCGAGGTTTTTGCTGAAGGAATACACACGTCGCTCCAATAAGCGGAGATGGTTGGCAACACACATTTGGCATGCAAAGCGTTTTTATATGGTGGAGCTGTGGGGTTACAAGTTAGCGTTTTCACCCTATGAGCGCTGTCAGAGAAAGCTTTATAGGCAGGCAGCTCGTAAATGTGTGATTCACGATCGGTTAGTCTTTTTATGCGGAAGAAGAGGGTTTTCTACAAGAGTTTAAATTGTATTTCGTTTTAGAGAGAACTTTCGTTGCTGTGTGTGTGTTGGAAGGGGGTTAGTATCTTTTCTGACTTTTTTTTTTTGGAACTTTCTGTGTATATATTGGTGTATTTTTTCGCACACGGGCAGTGAGCAGTGTGTTTGCTTAATAGACGAATATGGTCTGTGAGCCTAAAAAGTGCGTAAGGATGCTATCCGTGCTTTTTTTTAGTGCGTCTTTGTGCGTGTGTGTGTATGGTGAACGTTGGTATTGCGATGTGCTTGTTTGTGTGTGTTTTGAGCTTGTTTGTTTTACGGCTGTTTTGTAGCCTTAATGTGGGTTGAAGAAGAGAAATTATATTTTTTTGTATGGCAGTCATGGATTCGTTGCTTTCTGATGTTTTTCTAAGCAGCTGATGGGGTTAATGTATTTATTTCTACTTTTTAAATGTGTAGATTATGACTTTTTTTAATGTTTTTTCGCTACTTTTGTATTGAAAAGCAATTTTTGTTACGTTTGTGTGTGCATTTTTGCTTGTTTCCTTTTGTTTCTGCTACTCTCTTGTATTTTTTTTTCGTTTTCTGCTGTTTTTTCGTTATCTTCGTCTTCTTCATCGCTCGATTTTTCTCCATCTTTTTTGTGATCTGCTTCTTCCTCTTATCCTTATCTTTGTCTTGTTCTTTATCTTCGCCTTTGTCTTCTTTTATATCTTCACCTTCTGCTTCTTGTTGTTCTTCTTCTTCCCCTTACTTTTTTGGCTTCTGCACCCATTTTTTTCTCGTGCTTGCTTTCCTATAGATCTTATGTTGAAGTCATTGAGCTTATTGGGGCTGTAGCTTCCATTAAAGCAGTTTTAAGCTGTTTCAATCCCAACCTAGGGTTACTCTTTGGGAGTCGCTATTTGTCTGGGTGTTTAAGAGGAGAAACTCCGTTTTATTATCCAGTTTCTTCCTCATATACGAATGCTGAAGTTTCAAATATAGATACACTACCAGTTCCTGAGCAGAAGCAAGATACGCACCACTCCGGGCTAAGAGAGAAGTCTTCAATCCCTATCCTCCTGGGAAATGTCCAGTTTCTTTGGAAAGCTGAAGGCTCCACTGTTTGCCCGTCGACAATGGTGGAATTTGAGGGGCGAGATGGTGGAAGAGCAGCGAAAAACGGGTGCTTTTTGGAGGGAAAATCTGTTTCTTCTACTTGGAAGTGTGAAGATGCTTCATTTTCTGCTTCTTCCTCTTCAAATTCGGCTTCTTTGAAGTCTTTTATATTACCTTCTAGTGCACCGTCCCATTTAATCGCTTCTTCTCCTCATTTTCCTTCTTCTTCTTCTTCTTCTCATTTACCCACTTCCTCTCCTGATTTACCTTCTTCTGCTTCCTCTCATACTTCAAGTGCTTCTTCAGTGGTTTTTTCTTCTCTTTCTTTATCTCTGGCGTCTTCTTCCGCACCTTCTTCCTCTCCTACCTCGTTAACAGAAGCAACTCCACATTCCCATACTCTGTGGCTTTGGGTGCATCCCTCTTTCAAGAAGGAGCTGTATTCACTCCTTCTTGCTGTTCGCGAGAGATTGGTGAATACCCAGAAAGTCGTAAATTTTCAGTTGAACACGGTAAAATGATGTAAATTAGGGTAGAAAGATGGTATATGCTTTTATGAAGGGTATTAAGTATGAAGGCAAAGCATTAAATGGGGTTTTTTTTTTGAAGATATTGATATATACTTGCACTCGTGGGAGTTCATGTGTATGCGTGTGTGTTGTTTTTTGGGTGCATGTGTGAGTTACACCATCTTCACCCTTTTTTTCTGGCTTGCTATCTGCTTTTTGCTCTTAGTTATCTATAATTATCTTGCTTCTGCATGATATTCTATTACTCTCGATATGTAAGACGCCATCCTTCCCCAACTTTGTGTGCGTATCATACTGCCAAACTTCCTCTGTCAGTATCCCTGCATTGGTGCTTAAGTGACATCGCTGGGTTGTGCTTTCTTTCAACATTCGAGCCTTCTTTAGAGTGTACGTACACTGAAATTACAGCTGTTTTCTTCGCTTCAAACTTACGCTTTCCCAGATTTCTGGGCTTGCCTATCTTCAAACCTTTGGACCACGAAGCTTAGACTTGTTGCTGCACACACTCAACGTGGACACGCACACTCAACATGGTGGAAATCGCATTTGGCAGTCTTTACGAGGGGCCATGAATAGCTCGGTATGTATATTTACGGGTATTGAATGATGGGTGTGCATTTGGGTTATTTGTGTGTGTTTTTGTTTGTCTAAGGATTAGTGTGTGTGGAATGGTTTTGTGTGCTATTTTAAATGCCGAAGGTGTGATTCAAGTGCGTTATATTATGTTCTGGGGGCTTTTGGCAGGCATCCTTACCCTCAAACGCTGTGGTTGCCTTGGAAGTGAAGATTCCCACTTTATTAGGGCCAATGAGTCAGCAGTATGTTCAAGGGAGGCGTCGCATGGATGTTCGGTTGAATCAGCGAAAGGGTGGTAGGTGGTGTATGTGTGGGTGCATGTGTGTGTGGGTGCATGTGTGTGTGGGTGCGTGTGTGTGGGCGCGTGTGTGTGTGGGTGCGTGTGTGTCTCCAAGCATTTCTATACTTTTTCGCCTGCTTTTTCTTGTGTATTGGCAGGGCTACCCATGCATCTACTCTTTTCTCCCTCTTTATAGTGTGTAGTGAAGGTTTTTGATATACTTTTTCATCTTCATCTGCTTGAAGAGAGGAATTGTTTTCTTTAGAATTTCTATTTAATTTGAGTATTTCCAAAGATTTCGCTAAAAAAGCGCCAAATTACGTATACAGCAGTTGAATAAGATGAGGTGAAAAATTGAAGGATGAAGCTCTCAAGAGCCTCTTATAGAATGAGAATTATTCTTTTTGACTAGCTGTAAAAGAAGAATACTAATCAGTGGAACTCCAAAAATACACACAAATCGCTAGTTTTTACGTTTTCTTCATGTTCCACTGACTATTCAATAAGTAAGCTTATTCAGCTGAAGTCTTCTTAATCAGCTTTTCTGGGGCTTCTTTTGGCCTTTAAACCTTATCGTCATCTTTGGCTGTATTTACATCTCCTTCTTCATCTCGCTCTTGAACTCCTCCTTTAACTCTCTGTTGATCTCTGCCTGCTCATCTCCCTCCTCATTTATTTGATGTTATCTTCAGAGCCACTTTCCTTCAGCTTGAAAGATTGGTCGCCTGAAACTGCAGTTTCTCGCATTTTTCAGGAAATATCAAAACGTGGAGATGAAGATACAAATTTTCCTTCAAAAGCAGGTGGAGAGATGCTTTTTCCTCCTCCTTCTTCTTCATCTTCAATGCTTAATGAAGCTCAGAACACTCATTATATCCCTGTTCAGAGAAGTAGAAAACGGCAGAATGTACGGAGAATAATGGATAGGCTGAAGAGGCAGAGCGATAGGTGCTTTTCTCTGGAGTTTTCTGCAGAGCAAATGAGGGAAATGAGGGCTTTGAATGCTTCAGAAATTGAGAATGGAGGAGCGAATAGGAAGCGAGCAGTAAGTGTGTGCTTATGTGCATGTGTGTGTGTATGGGCATGTTTGAATGCGACCTTTTCTGTGTGTGTACGTGCTTTTATGTGCATCTGTGACTACGTATAAGCTATTTCGTGTGTGTCAGTTTACTTGTCTATGCACATGCGCCCTTTTTTGGGTATATGTGTGTGCTTTTTTGTGGGTTTCTCTTCCCATGTGTGCTACTGTAGACTACGATGCATATCTCCTTCTGGGGCTATTTGCAATCACCTTCGTTTCAAATGTGTGTGTGTGTGTGTGTTTGTTTTTTGCTCGAATTTCGTAGGTTATGCGTTCAAATATCGCAGGAAGCTCTCTTTATGATCTCAATCAGTAGTATCTATGTGTGTGTGGTTTTTTTGTAGTTTATTTCTCAAGGAGCAGCCAATGAACTTGAAGAAGACTTTGGTGTAGTGATGGAGCGTGGCGAATGTGCAGATTCCCTCACTGCTCCAGAGTGTTATGAGATACCTATATCTGCAGAAGAAGCTCCTCCACTGTATAAAGAAGAAGAGGGCAAGAAGAAGCACGAGAAGGAGGAGCCCACTTTCCCGCTTCTTCTGATCTACCGTAATGATCTGAAGCCAGGATTCAGCTCTTCTGGCTTTGATTTGATACTCCCTCTTCATCGGAATATCACAAACTTATGGACGTAAGTGTGGAAGTGTTAAAGTGTGTGTTGATTCATCTTTTGGGTATGTGTGTGTTAGCGTGTTGTTGGAAGTGTGTGTGGTTGAATGTATGTTTTATGAGATTTCTTCTTCTTAGGCTGCTCCATAGCAATGGTGCTTTAGCTTTAGGCCTGCAGGATAGGAGGAAGCTACTGTTAGAAGCGGAAACTCTAGATTTTCCCTATGATTACCCAGAAACTAGCGTGGGCTTCAAGATGCTTATCTCTAGGGCTGCGTAAGTTTGTGTGCAAACATGGATGATGCTGTTTAGAACTCTTTGAAGATGATATGAATGTGCAGAAACACGAATACAGGCAGATATACACACTATCTGCCTAAGTAAGGGTTTTTTTGCGTTTAAGGTATGCAAATTTAAGTGTGTGTGTGCTGATTTGTTCTTTTTTTTTGTGTTAAACGTTTGGATGGAAGTACTTTGCTTAGTGTAGAGTGTTTTGGATGGTTTTACCTTTTGAATCGTGTTTTAATGCCTCTCTTTATCTCTTGTTTCTCATTAATTCTTCTTCTTATCATCACTTTTCCCCCTCATCTCTGTTTCTTCTTATCATCTCTTTTTTTCGCCTCTTCCTTCTATCTCATTCCTTCTTCCTCTCGTCTCTTCTTTGACTTCTTGCTCTCACGTATTCGCCTTAATCATCTCTTCTCATCTCCTTCTTCATCATCTCATCTCCTTCATCTGTTCGCCATCTCAGCTACCCCCTTTTCTCTGAAACAACATCCCATCCCTTGCTCAGCCTGCTGTAGTCTCTGTTCTTTGATCCCCTCAACCTCGCACACACCCTACCTCCCCTGTACGTACACACAGGGAATCCGCACTTTCCCACTCTAAAAAGCCAAAGGCAAAGCGTATAAATTTCAAAGTATCTCGCATTCCATACCCTTTTATGTTTGATTGGGAGGCTTTTCTTCGTCTTCCTCATCGAGAGAGGGAATCGCCTTGCCTGAAGAAGGAGGAGATTGTGCGCCCTCCTTCTGCCTTATGGTTAGATACTAGGAATTTGCTGGGGGGGTCTGCTTCAGAGTTCCTTGCTATACTTAAGGAAAGCTTGAGGGGGGTAGCAGAAGGCAGGAAGTTGAACCCCCTAACCGAGAAGAGGGGGGTGGAGAAGGAATACTCTCAAAAGATGGATTCTGGGGATTTCTCCAGGTTTGAGAGCACGATGA
>JADHZB010001258.1:4125-141513 GCA_015657535.1 Nephromyces sp. MM_2019 | reverse complement strand
GGTTGGGGGGTTGCACGGTTGGGGGGTGACACATTTAAGCGGTTAAGCGTTTAAGGTGTGAAGTGGCCAAGTAGGTGGAGGGATGCAGGATCACAATTTTGGCGTGCATTGGTATTTTAATACGTCGCCATATCGTGTGTGCAAGCGCATTCAGATTTCCGCTGCATACTAGTGAAATGGTACAATGCGCACACACCAACACACACTGCGAAGAGGATGAGATAAGGTAGAAAACAACGAGAAAAGCGTATAAAAAACATTTTTTCCACCCTGAAACAGCGACTTTCATGAAGATTCATATCATAAACATCAAAGTGAAGGGATATTGCTAAAAGAGAGCCCAGCAACAGTCCATGCCTTATGGGAAATCTATTAATACTCTGCGTTGAGCAAAAAAGTGTATTTCCATACGCTATCATCGGTGCACATACACCCCCTCCCTCGTCCCCATAGAAAACATCACAAATACCTTCAAATATATCACATTTGGATGTTTTAAAAGCCTCAGGATGGCCATCTCACTTCGTAGCAGCTCTCTTTCATGCAGAGAGATCTTACACTGCAAAGATTCGCATGTTTAATGAAAAATGGATATGATATGGTGTGTATGCGCGTGTGTGGATACGCTTGTGCGTTTGTGGGTGCGTTCACACGTGTGGATGGGAGTTGGTGTTCTTTTTTTTTAGAGCACACCACAAGCACTCACACAAGGCAAGTACGAGAAGGCAGCAAAAAAGAGAAATAAAAAAGATAAGAAGCAATTCATAGTATTCACCGTGAGTTATGAAGAAGGAAGAAAAAATGAAGAAATGCCTATTGCAAGATTAGCGACACACACACATCCACAAGTATATATATAGAGAGCAACACACAAATATACATAAGCCGTCATCTAACTGTATATAACTCTACACACACACACACACACACACACACACACACACACACCTTATCAATAATTTTTATCGCATATTCTGCCCTCGATGAGCGATGAACTCCACGATAAACACTAGAGAACTTCCCATGGCCAATCTGCTCGTATATATGATAGATATCCGCTAAGCTCTTCTGCCTCATAGACGATCGCAAGGCATCCATCCACTCTTGGCATTCCTATTAATCAAAGAAAGAAATCATAGATAACCTACAATACACACACTAGTGGAACACACGCATATAGAGATGAAAAGAGAGTTGCTGCACACACCCAAAACAAAAAGAGATTTTTTGCACACACACATTGAGCTCCTGACATACCACTGTATCTCTAGCAAAAAAAGTTCGCCTGCAGTCTTTTCCTCCATGCAAACATATCGAAAATCCGAGGTTTTTGGCGTTTTGAGGACCATCGCACTTCAAAGACTCCACATAACAGCCTTCTAAGAAAATGAATCCCTTCGGCTTCGCATCCTCCTGCATATCTCAGGCAGAGCTTATAGCGTCACACACACAAAGTGCAACAACACACACACACACACACACACATACTAGTCAATAAATCAACTACACCCTCCATTGACTGACTGCAACACAGACACCACGTGCTCACTCAAGCACACAGTATTCACCCCAATAAATATTCAACAAACATACACATAAGCATCTGCCTCTCCCTCACACACTCCAGCACCTACACCTCTCAACACACAGCAACAACCACCCACCACTGCCAACACACACACATACCTTTCGCATATAGTAATAGAGAAGATTGTCAATCAGAACAAAATAACGAGCTTTCCAAAGGTGAAGATGTTTGCCAATTTTATAGAGAATCCCATCCTTTATTGGCTCACTTTTATCAATCATCGCTAAAGAACCAGAAAACTCCCATCCACACCCCCAACAAGCTTCAAGCTTACGAGAAGAATCCACACACTGTAAGCACTCAAAGTATATCTTGTAATCTTCAATCTTTAGCGTAGGCCATTTGCGGGAGCAGAAGGGGCATCTGTTAGAAGCAGAGGGAGGTAGGGGGGGAGCTGGGGGCGTGGAAGGAGCGAGAGGGGTGAGGAGTGGGGGAAGTGGGGTAGGTGAGGGGGGGGGAGAAGTGATGGGGGAGAAGGGTGTACTTACAGTGATGGGATAATCGAAGTGAGATATTCAACAAATAAGATACTCAAAGATCAAAAAGATGAAAATGATGATGCAACCTGAAACATAAAGGTATGACAGAAGCTCGAAGAAAAACAAAAAGAACAGAGCTGAAACAGTGTAGGTATTATCCACACACATCAACAGACACACACACACACATAAAACACACATAAGCCCTCAACCTGGGGTGTGTAAAAGAGAAGAAAACACCTCCAAACGATACATTAACTACACACTGAATCCGCATATTTCCTAAAGATATGTAACACACACAAGCGACTCAAGCCTACGAAGAACTGGATGCTTTAGAAGATGAAAATATTCAAGATACCAACCGAAGGAAGGGAATGTTACAGTTAGGGCAACAAAACAGAGTTCCGTTATTTCCTCCCTCCACAGCATGACTCTTCATATATGAAATCTTCGACTGCAGAATACGAAGCGGAGCAAAAACTCTCTATATTCGCACATACACACACATACGCATAGTTGCACACAGAAATTACTCTCAAACACACATATAGAAACGCACGCACATAACCACAAAAACGCACACACAGAGTGATTCACAGAAAGACACTCACAAACACACACCTTGTCTGTGGAATCTTCAATATATCTAAGAAGCTCCTCAGAGAAGATGTTATCAGAAACAGCAGGATACATGTCAAAATCTCCCGGTTCTAAAGGCTTTCCACAATAAGCAGTTTCAGTGAGACGCGCAGGTGAATATTCTCCGCTCAACGAGCGTTGATGCTGCCTCCCTGGAGAAACTGTGTCTTCAGCAAAGGGTTCCTTATTAGAAGAGCCGGCGCTAAGAGCTGCAGGCCTGCGTATGAACAGGCGCTTAATCTGCACAAAAAAAGTAACAGTGTGTGTGTGCGGTAATGTGTATGTGTGTGTGGAGTCTACATACACAAGAGAAAAGAGGCAAGAGAAATGAAGAAGCAAGGCTGTGAAATACAGCTTTGAGAGCGACATACATACCAAATTTGATGGGAACAGACAAAGCATCACACACACCACAGATATGCATGCACAACACACACCGCACGCATACAACACATATACCACACACATCACACAAGCTCCATTCACCTTATAAAGCTCATCAGCCCGCACATCTCTATTCATTTTGATTTTGATTGAGTTAGCTACTCGTAGCGTAGATGCTGTATCCTTCTCTTCATGGTATAAATGTGAATTCATAGAACTGCAGAAGAAGAAAATAACAGACTTTTACTCATTTTGATGGAATTCTTGTAAATGAAAAAGCAAAGCCCGAAATATAAACAAAGCGAAAGAGCTTGAAGAAACTAACGAATTTACAAAAAAAACGCAAAATAGCGAAAATGCCTTTTTTTGAGGAAGAAGACGGGCACAAAAAAGATGAAGATGAGGGATGAGGAAGAAGATAAAGAAGATGTAGTTGATGAAGATAAGGACAAAATCAAAAGATGAAAATAATGAAGAAGAGGGATTTTTAAACTCAGATAATTAAGAAATGAAAGATAAAAAGTTAAAAATAGAACAAAATACTAAAGAGCAGAAAGCTATTAAAACAGTGAAAGTACGATCTAGCGTGGTAGTATTTGCAGCAGTATATTCTAATCGAAAAAAGAAAAATAGCCAAATTAACTGCACAAAAGAGATGATAGGATGAAGATATCAAAATGAAGGTTAAATTGGTGTACATACACTGCATAAGCTCAATTAATACTCAGAAAAGCATTCAATCATCACCAGATCCTCTTAGTAAGTTGCAAAGTCATCTTCACACATCGATAACGCACCCAAAGCTCATTCAAGAAGCCATTCACACACAGTGTATGATATGCATGTATATAGATAAGTCGTGTGCGTCGCTTAGTAAACATACTCGCACATAGATGTCATACGGACATCACATTCACGTTAACGCACACACACCAGCAGCGCAAAAACATATACCGATATACCAACACAACACGCACCAAAAATAATACGCACCAACGCAAAACACACCCACAAACACCGTAACACACATAAAAATCCAAACTTTACAGCAAAAGCTACTCTCTGCTCTCACATAAACTCAGGCCGGTTGTGTATAGGCGTAGATCTATACAAAGCATTTCCCTGCAATCCCCATACTTCCTCATGAAGGCAATCGATAAACATCATCAGAATGCTCTCATGCTTCTCCAGCCAAGCCTTGAATGCCATAACACTTAGGTGGCCCTCTTCAATAAACTGAAGATAAGAAAATTCTCGCGTGTGTGAAAATTCACTAGCAAATGGAAAGTGTGACACACACACACACGAGTGCATTTTGGGAAAGGGAAAAAAGCACACAAGAGTGCGTTTCGCGAGAGAAAAACATAAAGAAACAGGCAAACAAAAAAAGGGAAAAAAGGCACACACACACACAAATACAGGCACACAATGTAACATGTTATAAGGCAATGAATCCACACAAAACCTCTTCAACACACGAATCTCTAACCTCACATTCCTCAAAAATATTGTCGACGATGTTATCAACATCAAGCTGCCCATTGAGCGATTCTTCCTCCTAAAAAAAATAAAAAAAGCCGGAAAAACTGAAAAACTCGCCACAGCAGATTCCATCAAAAACAGCAAATTTCGCTTAGAAAATAAGAATTTTTTCTTAAAACATTCACTGCGAGAAATTCACAAGAGGATTTTCATAGCACACAGAGATAAGTACTATACACACACATAGATATATAGAAACATATATCACACACAGAGATATATATATGCACCACACACACAGCAAAATATGTACAGCACACACAAAAAAGATATACCGCAACAAATCCACACAGCAAAACAAGCACACATACAACACATGAACACAAACCAACCCACATTCCCCCCCCCCTCGAACACCATCCCAACAATACCCTTCCCCATAAACCATTAAATTCAGCCTGAACGACGCGCACACACACACACACACGCAACAAACCTCCTGATGCAGCAGCAGCTGCGCTACAATTGAAGAGTTTCTCTTCTCTCTGAGCTGCCCATTCTGATGTTGACGATTGAATGGGCGAATGAAGAGATTTCTCTTCTCTTCTCCTTCATAGGAAAAATGCGGATTTTCCCCTACTGCATTATCTTTATCAGGAGAAAGCCCTGCTGCAGAGCCTGCCTCTCCAGAGCTACCAGGAAAATAAGCTCTTCTATCTTCAGGCAGCAGAGCATCATCAGCAGATCTACTCTGAACTCGCCCATCTGTAAGGCTTGAAGCAGAGCTGTCCTTGGAAAAACCACCATTAACCGCGAAACAATGCTCGATTTTTCCATTAAAATTGGGTTTCTGAGGAGAGGAAGAAGCAGAAAACCGCGAATCATTCAGAGAAGCCACTCAGTGAATCTCTACCGGAGAATGCTCCTGCTTAAAAAGGAGAAAATGCAATACATCAGCGAAACATAGGGCACTTGGTGGTAATATTTGGGACTGGTTTTCAAGAAAAAAGATTTTCAAGCGGGAAAAAAGCATAGAAAAGGGGGAAACATGAGGAAATGATGAAGAAGTGGAAATTTTCAACAAATGAGGGTTTTGGGTTTGGAAAATGGAGTGGAAACTGCAGAAGAAAGAGAAGAAAAAGAGGGGAAGGAGGAAAACGAAGAGCAAATGTTAAGATTGAAAACATTTGCAGGAAATATGCGGGTGGAATTTAACTTTCTTTAGAAGAGAGAATTTGAAATGTGGCAACATTCCGCGGCGCAAGATGGGGAAAATAAGTAAAAGAGAAAAGACACACACAAAATGTAGTAACATACCGACGGTACTTGCAGCTCCTCAGTTTCAGAGTTTTTCTTTTCATCACTGCACACAGATGGATAGATTAGATGTGTGAAATCCTAAGCATATATATATATGCACACAGACAAGTAAACCTCTTAGATACCCTAATCACTAGTACTAATCATTAAAGGGAGCGATAGCCTACAGTTCACATATTCAAGCAGCTCCGACTCACCTTGAAAATCCAAACAGCTTCCTACTCTCTTCACTAATAAATATCTGACTAGGCGAATCTGATGACCAGGCAGCATCGCGGAACACTAAAAACACAGGCAAAGATTTCATTCTAATACCACACGAAGGCACGCACGCACACACAACGCTACAAAAAAGAAGAAACAGAAAAAAGCGAGATTCCACAGACAAACAAATGTGCTATATGCCATGCACTCCCAATACTCCACACACAATATACCCAAGCTCCACCTGTTGCTCCACACGCAAACACAAACTTCATCAATCACTCCACACATACACACCCTCAAACTCAAACTCCATCCATCACCCCAGACACAAACAAGCACAAACTTCATCAATCACTCCACACACACACCCAAAGTCCACCCATCACTCCATGTACATACACCCAACCACCGTTCCCCTCCCTCTCCATACACAAATTCCTCACTTTCGTAGTTTTGAAGATTCGCATTTCTGTCATACTGCTTAATAGCACTCAGGAATCGCGAAGGAACCGCATCTTTTTCATCTTCACGGCAACAAGAGGGGTACTGCTTCTTTTCCTTCAAAGCTTGCAAAGCAGCGTTCGAAGCTGA
Organism: Nephromyces sp. MM_2019; assembly: GCA_015657535.1. Classification (NCBI taxonomy): domain Eukaryota; phylum Apicomplexa; class Aconoidasida; order Nephromycida; genus Nephromyces; species Nephromyces sp. MM_2019. Next base: position 134,820 of record JADHZB010001258.1, on the reverse strand, counting down.
GGTTTTCATCAAAGTTTCTTGATGACAGTGATCGACATAACTAGGAAGCCCTGGAAGGTTGGAAAGCATCGCCACCAACTCCGATTTTTGTATGTATCCATCATTGTTTAAGTCGAAAACATCAAAAAGCACGCGAATTCGATCGTTTTTCGTGCCTCTGCAACACACGGCAATTCCAATCAGAAACTCTTCATAATCCACAAAGCCTTTACCTGCAGGAAGCACAGACACACACAAAGAGTAAACACAGGAAAAAGTTGGAGTCCGGAGGCGCATTCCATGGGGTATGGTGTGAAGAGAGGGTGGCAGAATGTTTGAGGGTAAGGGGGGGCGGGTACGAGGGAGGTAGAAAGAGGAAGAGCCAGAAAGAGAAGGAGAGCCAGACAAAGAACTAGAGAGTGAAAGTAAACTAGAGAGCTTAAGAGATATATATATGTATGTGAAGCGAGCATACAAGAAACTTTGCAAAGTTTGAATAAACACACATAGCGAAAGCAAAGCGCTCAGTTTATAGAAGAAAACACACACATCTTCATGACTATGAAGAGGAACACCCAAATTGATGACTAGTCTCAACGCTACAGCATGGCAAACCCACGGAAGAAAACACCCTTGAAGACATCAAAGATAAAGCCACATAAAAAACAAAACATACAAATCACACCACCCCCCCACACACAATACATCCCAAAACCTGCTCCCCCACCCCCTCCCTCTCACCTTTATAATCAAACCGCTGGAACAGCCTTTCACCCCAAAGCCCTGGAAGAGGGAAGTACTGCAAAAAAGTTTCCTTATCAATTCCATTGCCAACTGATCGAGCTGAAAGCTCCTTGTAGACTTTCTTCAGCACTTCAACTTCACAAGCATCAAACTTCTCCAGGTAAGTCTTTAGGCCTTCGAATTTGTAGGTATCGTTACGACTCAGATGCAACCCCATCTTTTCAACAACACGAAGCGTTGAAGATTTTGGGGAAGCGACACACTAGGCGTAGTATATACACAGGCATGAATAGCAAACAAAAGCAAAAAAACTCATCACACACAAACACAAAGGCATGGAACACATACGCACACAACGGAGATCAAGAAAAAGACGCACACAAAAAAAGTATACACACGCTAGCACATACACACAATCAAGTGTACGCACCTACGCACTAGCAGATAGATACACAGATGTACACACACATATGAATACATACACTAGCAAACAAACAGAAAGCGCACACACACTCAGAGGAATACACACACTCATAGACCTTTATTAGTAAAGAAACTACAACGCGTACACATGAAGCAGTTGAATGACAATTTTGGAGCATACACACTACTGGCTGTGAAGAAGCAGAAGAGAACCCTTTGGTGTTGGTGTTTGGGTGTGTATTGGTTGAGAAAAAAATGCAAAAAGAAGGGCCTTCTTACTCAAAGGCGATAAGTCTAGACACGTGGGTGAACTTGTGCGTATTCCTTCCGACAAGCGCAGTCACAGGTATGTGTGCGTGCGCTTTCTCTCGAATAATGACCCCACACACACACGTGTACGTATTCCTTTAGATAGATTTTATCATATATGTGTGTGTATTTATTTTCTAAATGAGCTCAAGAAAAACCGGTCAAAAGAGAATGAACTATACTATTCCCTACAAAACTTCTCCGATGCCTATCTTTCTGTGCTGTACGATATATAGTAGTCTAATAGCATAGACATTCATAAAATCAATCTTTAAGGGGTGAATACACTTCATGTATACACATATGAACAGGTGTATATACACCCTTCTAAAGCTTCTATTCATCCAACAAAAAGTGAAATTCCTCAATCTTCGCTCCTACACACGAAACAGTATCTTCAACTACACATATAAACGGTTCTCAGTCTCTAAACATGAAATCCATCAATACTTTCTTCTGTGTGCTAGGGGTACGTACACCTCAAAAAACTCGGGTTTTGACATACACGCACAGCACTGACCCAAATTGAGGACAATCCTTGTTGCTCAAGTGTATATATGAAGTCCTCTACCTAACTATAGTTATTTGTAGACATACATAGTCAGCCGCCGTAGAATCATTGAAGCGAAACACACACTAACATTCTCACATATAAACTGCTGAAATACAGGTATAAACCCATACCCACAAATATATATCAAAGAATATTCCAAACTTACACGCAGACAGTGAAATATACGTCATTGAGTACCCAACAGATACAAAAACACACACCAAAACATATCAATGAATATTCCAAAGATACACATACACGCACATATATCAATAAATATCAAAATTGTCTACAAGCAAACACACACAATCTCAAAAGCTCTACAAACACACACATACACACGTAAGTAAAAGAAGAAAATTTTGAAATGAAAACTAATGAGAATCTCTCGAATCCGGCATTAATCTTTTAATGCTTTCAAACGAAAAGGGTGTAGATACACTGAAAACACTCAATATGACACTATCACTAGAGCTGATGATAATCTCCTTACCTAAAAGCAGAGCTATTAGCTCCCTAAACTTCTCTGTTTATATGTGCGAAAGTGCTATCAGTACACATTCGAGAGTGAAGGGTTAAAAAAGCTACAAAACGTGGGCATAGTAAGGAGGAATTTTGTGATAATCTGTAGAATCATAGAGAAGTAACTTCTTTCTCATTAAAAATGAGGTTTACACACACACACACCACGGAGAAGATCGGACACAAAAAAAAAAGGGGGTACACATGTATCTAATCCACCTTAAATATCCTAGTGAAGAAGAGGGAGATGAGGCAGAAAAATGGATGTAATGCAAAAGTGTAACTTGAATTTTAGATAAGAGGGGTGCACACTCTAGTAAAAATCCTCTAAAGCAGCTCAGCACACACGCCACAACACATCACCACAGTAAATACCGTGTCTTCTCATTGCCATATAGCCAACCCAAGCGTGCTCACATAATGATTTCTACACACACAATGCCTACCTCACTTCGTCTGTGCGTATATGGTCTGTGCGTGTGCGTATGGGCAAGTAAAATTAAAGGGAAAGTGAATATGCGTGCAAAACTACAGTGTGTGCCAACCTAAAAAGAGTGTGAGCAAAATTAAAAGGGAATGCTTGCAAGTTTATGAAGTGCGTGCAAATCTAAAGAGTGTGTGCGAATCGAAAGAGGGTATGAGTGCAAATTCAAGAAAAGTTTGTTTAACAGCAGAATGTGCGGAAACGTCAAGAGTGCAACACCAGAGACTATGTGCAAAACCTTGGCACAAGCAGAACCATACAGATCTTGTGTGTGTGCAGCGCTTCACAGAAGTTAGGTGTGTGTGCATGTGTGCAGTGCTTTCTCTATCTCCCAAAAAGCTCAACTATTATGCTCTAATTCTAACTAACCTTCGGTTTTTAACGTGAACTTTATTAACCAAAGCTTTCGCAGGAAGGCTTATGCGATAGGCATCATCTAAAAAGCTACGCATACACACAGCAGCAGCTAGAAAACGCAAATCTTGCAGCTACAGGCTAGTTAATTATACATATATATGTGCGTGTGTGTGGAGAGTGTGTGCGTGCTTAAGTAAGCGTGCGTGTGCTTAAGTGGGGGTGTCTCCGCTTGAGTCCGTGTGTGTCTGCCTGAGGGGGAGTGAGTCTTTTTCAACTATATATGTGTGCGTGAGTCAGCGCGAAGGCGCGAGTGTTTCTACGATCGTGCCGATGAGCGTGTGCGTGAGTGCATACTTATTGAGCTGTCTGAGCGAGTGCATACCTGAGGGTGATTCTTGTATATACATGTGTGTAAGGCTGTGTTTCATCTATATACATGTGTGTTATTGGTACTTGAAGTTTTACTACGTAGCTTTCAGATCACAAACACCATTTTACTATCTTTGATTCGAATTTTGCACAAGTTTTAAATGCATATCAAAGCCCTTTGCTATAGCATCAAGATAAGCTTATAATAACTAGTCACACACCAGTATACTCGTACTTTAGAAAAGTTCACACACACACCAACCCTCGAGAATAGACCGTAAGCTCAACAAACTTCCTCAGCAAGCAAATGTGTGCGCGAAATTTCTTGCCCGAAAAAGACACCTTCAAGACGAGCAAATTTGCACTATACTATACAAACTTCCAAGAGCATGAAAACTGATGCTACAAGTAGCCGTAGATACACACACAGATAGGGATATAATAAACACACAGACAGGGAGATGCTAGATACACACACAGATACGGATATACTGCCTACACGCAGACACATACGAATAGGGACACGCACTAGATGCACAGCTACATTAGATAAAGACACATACACACAAATCAATTATAAATCAAGCATATAAAGCTATTCTTTGCTTACTATAGTATCATAATACACAATGCGGGTACCACTCAGAACACACATAATAATGCAGCTGCTAAAAGCCATCAGAGAAATCAGCTAGCAACAACTCATCATCCACACAGTAAAGTGAAATCTCATTTCCTACCTTCACAAGGAGCAGAGCGCGTGTATGCATAGGGCAAATTATCGCTAGAATAAAGGAAACAGACAGCCACAAATATACAAACGCACACACACGCGCACACAAATACACAAACACACCGAGAAAAATACACAAAAGCAAAGAGAAACACACAAACAAAAACCAAAAAACACACCACAAAACACCCGAACACACACACCTATCTTTACACACACAGCAGTTATCTTCCTAGTACTGCAATGGTACAAGCAAAAACGCCACCAAAAGAACCAAAAAAAACGGCACTGCAAGTAGTGAATGATCAAGCAGTGTCACACTAACAGGCATCCAAACAATGCTAAACCTTACCTCAAAAGACTACAATGTTTCCTCTTTAATTAGAACAACATACTTGAATAAGCAAACTCAACTTTTCACACAGTTAAAGAAGCATCTTCAACGAAAAAACCCCCCATAACTCCTTTTAAGAGCTCCCAGAAAGCATCAAAACCTTCTGACATTCTCAAAAATGAGCGCTAAGAGCAGCAAACAAAAAAAGGCTAGGAAAATATTCCCAAGCGATCGAATTATCTTCACTCACACCAGCAAAAAAGTGACCCAAGTCACCCCAGTGTGTGTGTGTGCGACAATATGTGTGTGATTGTGAGTGTGATGGCACTTGTGTAATGGTTTCTGTGTTGTGCGTGACTGTGTGTTTATGATGGTGTTTTTGATGAGTGTGACGGTTTTAGGGACGTGTCCAGGTGTACGCTTGTGCGTTTGTGTGTCGTATATCGTACAATAATGCCTAGCGTGCGACCAGCGTAGCTATAGTAAACAGCTTCAAGTACTACGCTTGTGGAATCGCCACGGGAAGGTGTGTGTATATTGGAGAATGATTGTTAGATATCGCACACAAAGCCAAAAATTAATTTAAGTATAGAGTGTGCTATACCGGGGGATGATGAAATGTGGATATGCTAGCAAAACGAGCGTTTTCAAGATGACACTACTGCTAAGCCTAACACACCAGCATCAATACTCTACATCTACTCGAAAGTCCAACACAACAGAAAATCTAACTAACCCCTTAGAGTCTAAACTAAAGATCTACTGCTAAACCTAATACACACCAGCAACAATACTCTAGATCTACTCGAAAGTCTAACATGCACTACCATCAACTCTACAGATCAAACCAATAAACAAACACACATAGATATCAGCATGAAGAAACTCAATACATCGTCAAGACGTTATAGAAAGTAAGCCCTTTAGATAGCATGATATAACTGAAGAGCTACTAGTGTGTACGAAACAAAGGCAAAGAATATTGAAGCCTCAAAGACTACACAAAAAACCTTAAAAGCTCGTAAAAATCTTCAAATTCGAGGGAAATTTAAGCTTGAAGAGGTAAAAATGCATTGCACACACAGACTCTAATCAGCACAAGTATATGCGCACATACATATATAGAGAGCTATAAAAAAAAATATATATCCATTTGCTTGTAGGTCCTCAAACACATGCACACATATTCCAAGAGTTAGAGATATATATACATACACACTTACTCACATGTACATCTACACACACAAACAGAGAGAGAGAGCTATAAAGAAATGTATATCTTGTCACTCACTTGTAGTTGTATTCATATGTACATCCTGATATACACACTAAAGCACACACGCCTAGATAAAGATACATATATTTCCACTCACTTTTAGATTCACTCATATGTAATACATCTACACACACACCACAAAATCTTTGAATAAAGTGGATCCAATCAGATATGTTGATAACCATATATCTATATTGAAGAACGCGTATATTCCTCTTTTATTTTCACATTATGAAAGGATATACATCTATATATACAGCATCATCTACATTATATATTAAGCATTCTATAAACAGAAACCTGCCAATCACTGTAGGTGTAACCACACTCAATCTAACACACAAACAGCAAAGACCTAAAGCTTCATAGAAAACAAAGAAAATCTGCACAGCCCACCTCCTACTCGTTCTAATACGAAAATCTCATGCATTTACTTTATGACAATACATCTTTTACAACAAAATCAACTCTATATAAAAAATGTAGCATCAATTTACAAGATATACACAAACATACACAGGCATCCACAGGCACATACAGGCATGCAAATCTATGTACACACATGTATATATTGCCTATACAAATGCGGTAAGAAAACTAATATATTTTTGTCGTCCTACAAGATCAAAATTTTCCATGGATTGATTCTGAGCTTCTTTATTGTAAAAACATACAGAATAAACAAAGAGCATATGAGCAATACCAAAATTACTGTTTATATGAATGTATATATACTTATCATGGGGTCTATATGAAGGTACACACATGCATATTGGCGTTTATCTCGGTTTACATGCACTTATAATGGGGTTTGTGTGGATGTACACACGGGGTGATTTTCTCGGCGCATATAAACTTAAACTGATGTTTCGCTCGGCGCATATGTACCTACACTGGTGTTCATCTCGGTGTAAATACACTTATACTGGTGATTCTCTCGACGCATATACACTCAAACTGGGTTTTATCTCGGACTACACACGCTCAAACTGGTGCTTATAAGGGTCTAAACACACCCACACTGGTGTTACTCCTGGTGTACATACACTTATGTTAGTGAATATATATGTATATATATAAATTGATATATCTAACTACATTATATCGAAGATACTATCATAAACGTACAAATACACACACAAAAGAGAAGTGTAAAAACTCATCAGAAATATGTAAATTGGCATGCGCACACCGAATAGGAGTAGAGCTTATATTACGAAAAAATTCTAATCGCGTGCAAAGCATGAAGAATTCATGCCAAGGAATAATAATGTGTAGTACATTCGAAAAGTAGGTATAATAAACGAGGAAAGAGTAAGACTGCAGAAAAAAACCACACACGCACAAAGAGGAAATGATACACAGGGACACAAAATGATGCACATAACACAAAACGACAAACCAAAAACGACACACACAAGAAAAAACCACACAAACATGTCTATGTATATTATAGCACCATCCAGTTATTTCAATAAAATATGTGACCTAGGAAAATCGATTCAACTGCATCTCAAAAAGCAGGCAGCTGTAACACTCTTTATGAGACCACAATCCCTCAAAATGGTTTAGATCTTTGCTGCTAATCGGAGAAGCCCTAATGAATCCTACCGATCGCAACAAATAAAACAGAAACACACACGTGCAGTTTCTCTACGCTGCCTCATTTATATTAATAAATTTAACATGATCAGCATGCAATAAAGAGAAGCAGTATGACCAAATCAGTGAAGCTTCAGTGATGTAATTTCTACTGTAAATTCTTGGCGCACAAGAAATATTAACTTCCCGAGCGGCTCTCAAAACTGCCATGTAACCCGCCATTTGAAAGAACAAGCGATAAATAAAGACCTGAAAAAGGATGCACACACATACGCACAGTATGGTAGAATCAGGCCTGCAGTTGTTTTTCAACGTGTGTGTGTGTGTGGGTATGTATGTGGGTGTAGGTACGCATGTGCTTGCGTGTGTGTATATGAATGTAGGCATGCATGTGTGTGTCGACGTGTAGGCGTGTGGGTGCGGCAAGGTATGGGTGTGTATCAAGGTGCATATGTCGAGCTGTGTGCGTGACTTTGAACGCGCATGGACGTGCCGGTTTTTAATGGGCTCAAAAGACAATTTGTGAGTATGTGTGCATTTTTGTTCACCAGTTAATGTATGTGTGGATATAAAAGGAAATGCTATGTGCGTCTGCTGCTGTTCCTCCCCCACTCAGATATACACACCCTCCTACTACCTACCAACATATATGCCTCCCTATATTTTTCACCTAAACCTCTACACATATTTGCACTGCGTGTGCGTGTACTTGGGCACACATGGAGGTGTGAGCTACATACCAGCTTATTGCCACCACATCCCAACTGATAAAATATACAGATCAAGTGCGCACACACAAAGGCATACATATTTACATCCACAAACACTTCAGAGAGAACATACGCTCACTGCAGGTGAGTAGAAGTGTGCAATTTTCGCACACATCTGCATCCTACAATTTAATTTGTGTGGTGCACATATGCAGATTTCGCATACAGCTTTTTGCATTCACAGAGAGAGGACATCCCTACTTAATATGAGTAAAGGTGTACATACACCGAAACAATGAAGATTTAACTCCTGCTGCACCAAATTTTCTTCGTAAAAGACCCATCAGAAAGTATAAACGCTAGTTCCTCCCAGAAAACTGCAGAATATTATACTAACCGAGCTATAGATATATCGCTGGAGGGAAGTAAGAAATCCCGATTGAATAAAAAATTTGCTTTACTACAATAATTCCAACGCGCTGCGGTACAAAAGGAGGGTTTTGCTATATAATCAAGATAGGGGGTGATTCACTAAACAGTCAGAGAAGAGCGAAAGTTTTGACTATATAATCAGAGGGGGTTGAATATCTAAACAGTAGCGCACCAAGAAAGGAAGAGAAGATGAGAGAGTATACACACCTCACGGTCACACACACACATCAGATCGCCTCAGATAGAATAAACACCTCAAAGCAACGCACACACAATAGATCAGCTCAATAACAAAAGACTTCAAGAAATTTCCACTGCAAATCAAAAGAACTTTCTAGCACTTTGAAAACCTTCAAAAAACAGAAAAAACAAAAGAAAACCTAACGCCATAATATATCTAATGAAATCTCACTCATTGAGAAAAAGCAAAGGAAATATCCACGATGAGTGTGCATGTGTGTGCAAACGATTGGAACTGTCTGCAGTGCGAGATATTGCTAAACAAATACGTATAAATCGGGTTTTTGCACTAAGCGATGCACGCATAAAAAGCTAGCCAATCCTTAGAAAGAGCATATTGATTAATCAAAAACGAAAAAATAGAGCTAGAAAACCACAGCCAAAGAAAAACACTTTCTAAACAGATTTCAGTTACCAAAAGAGAAGAAAATCTTCCTCTTCCCAGAATAAAAGTCAAATTATCACCATTTACCAATATAATCAAACAGAAAAGTTGAAGGAAAAAGCAATCAATTGCCTTCTACGAGTCATTAAGAGTAACAAAGCATCTAATACGATACTGTATCCCGACAAAGAGCAGAAATTTTACTTCTAAACGATATCAATCGGTAAAAAATCAAAATTTTAATGAATTTTGCTAGAGAACTACAAAGAGCCTCGTTAGCTAGTAAAAAATTGTGCTAAAAGCGCCTCTACCAGCTTTTAGGCACCCCCAAAATGAAATAAAAACAATAGACTGAAAAGTTCAATCAACCCACTGCTTCCTGGCGATTAATTGCCGCCAAAACTCGTCTCTACCATAAGCCAAACAGCAACCAGAGAAATGCTAAACGTTGATACAAAGCATGCGGGGAATTACTAGTGTTTTCTGCATGCTGTGGTAAAAAAACTACACGCAAAACGTCTTGAACATGTTGTTAGAGCACACGCAAGCTGCTAGTATGTAGTCCTCAAATTTTACCACCAAACAGAATACCCTAAAAGCAGTCATAGCTGAAAAATTTGTAAGAGGATGCTACTCAAGTCCTAAACACATTATTGCCTAGCCATGCAATGCCAGCTAAATGATATCAGAAAAAGATAATATCCCGAAATACAACTACAAAATTAATATCGAGACAGCAACTCATAAACGTTGAAACCAGCACAAGCTACCAGAAAACATCGTAGGCACACTGTACCAACCATCCAAGCGAAGCAAACCAGAGGAAACAGCCGCCTTCAAATACACCGAGCGTCATAAAATGTATGCAAAAAAAGATCATGATATACCGAGCACCGTGAAACAAATGATACGCCATAAAAATAATAAGCTATGCAACAAATTTTTACATCAGAAGAGCACAATAGCCGCAAAATACACCGAGACTTCCACGGTAACATCACGAGCAAAAAAACTGCAGCTATCTTTCATGCTTCTCAAGCAATTTGAATAATGTTTAAAAGGCAGTAAAAACAAACTTTTTACATTTGCAAATGCACCAAGTTACATCGAACGTTTTATATTTCAGCGAATGGAGCACAAACTGCTGCGTCGCCCTTCAAAAATCCAAAGTTCAAGTGCTTAAACGTAACGCTTACTCTAGTGAAATACTTAAAGGAAGAGCTGCTCACTCGTCCCACATTTCATTGTTCCCAGCAAGCAGTAAGCATCAACGCAGGGCACCCATGGTTTCCTTCACAGCAACCGACCATAAACACCAAAATCATAAAGTTTAGTTCCACAAAAGAAAAAAACAAACAAAACACGAAAAAAGTTGACAGTAACAGCCCTTAAATACTACGCGCGCATGCTGGAATCTTGGGGCAGTCAGTGGCAAAACCATTAAGATTAAGCACCCTCTAACAAACAGTCTAAGCATCACCCATGCAGAAGGTCTCATCACGCAAATTACCACTTCGACACTTTAGTGGTGTTTCATCATCTTTTCGGATCATAATACAAGGAATAAATCGTTGTGGACAGCGCGATGACTGCTTAGAGCACAAGGAGTACAGTTAGTAAAGTCAAATTTCAAGAGTGTACGTACACACTATTAAAGAAGAAAACAAAAAGATGCTGCGCTTAGCTGTTCAAAAGTTTTACGATAGCAGCACCTGATGCCGCTCTCAATATGCACATACACCTAACCCTTCTTCACACATGCCGCTGTAGCTACAGCCAGCACTTGCAGCAATCTTCCATCCCTTGAATATGATGGCCTTTGGCTGGCAAGAACTTCCGTGTGCGTATCGTTGAGTGCATGCCCGTGCTGGAGTAATAAAAATAGGAGCATGGGCGATCTAGCCAACGAGGTTTGCGCAGGTTCTTTAGCCCGTTTGTGTGCGTATAGGTAGTCAACGTACAGTTCGGTACCCACCCCTAGGGGCCGGCACAGATATGGGCATACCGCAAAGAGCATTTTATACACGCAATTTAAGAGGAAAAATGCACACATTAGAAACTGACGAAGAGAAGTCTGGTTATACCGAGTAAGGAAGTCATACCGAGTGAGAAAGGGCTAGAGTGAGGAAGTTGCACACATACAAAAATGCAGAGGCAAATAAATATAAACACTTGTTGAAAGAAATTTGCACACATAAAAAGACGCACAAGCATAAATAAAGACACACACCCACCATCATGTACCACAAAGAAGCACTACGCTCGACGCATACGTGCTAAATCAACTTTATAGTGTTATACAAGCACAGAAAAAAACTGCTTTAGCTAACAAGGCTATCATGAAAGACTGCAATTAAAGTCCTGAATGAAACCGCGAAGAAGAACTCCTTTACACAGCCCTAATTTCTTAGAGCCATCATTTAGCCTTTCTTGGTGGTTGTCTCCCCCCCGTTCACGCATTGGTTTTGGGTTGTGTGTATGTTTGGGGGCAAGAGCTTCTATTTGTGCAGTGTTTTTGCTTAAACGAGGAAAGGTACTTGGGGTTACCCACAATCAAGAGAAGTTGCCAAGCAATGTTAATAACCCAAGATAACTAGGTAGCAACGGTACCATCGCGAAAAAAACCAATTATTACGGGCAAGTAGAAGAATCTTGCACCTGGAGAGAGAATGTACATAAAGTATATCTACGCATATATTTTAGCTAAAATTCACTGGCATGTGAATCCTGCAACTGCAGAGAGCATATACACAAAGTATATCTACACATATTTTAACTAAAATTCCTTTTTTGTGATTCTGCAATTACGCATTTTTATGTAAAATTATTATCTGTATTTCTAAGGACTGTAATATTATTTTTGCGCTCCCTTTTAACTCCTTAACAAGTTTGGACTGAAGCTGTTTGCAAGTACTGTGGTTTCTTTCATATAGTTAACACCGTGCCTTGCACATTGCTGGAGCGAATTTACAGTTTTTTATTAATCTCCATTTTTTTCATGTATATGCTTTCAATATTACTACAAATAACTTCAACTGAAAGCTGCTTCTCATTCATTGTATGAGGTATTATCTTGTGTGGTGATGGCGAAGCTGGCAAAGCGAATTATCAAGGAATATTTCCGCGCGAAAGTACCGGTATGAGGTATCCTTAGCTGCAAGAAAAATCGGGCATTTATTGAGCGACAAACGGCAACTTTAGAAGATAAAAAGCAAGATATTCATTATCATCATGGATATGCTTAGTCCTATACCTGTAATGTGGACATTGAACAAAAAGAGAAGGAGGAGGATCGCTGCTGGATTCCTCATCAGCTGCATTCAGAAATATCTCAAGTGGCAATAGTAGAGGTCTGACATACAATATGCGAATAAAAGCGCTATATAGCGAGAAAATTTTTATTATATTTCTTTGCTGGTCTTTAGCATATTTCTATCGAAACAAAATTTTTCTACTGTTGAGTAAAAACAAAACAAAAAATTGCAAAAGACCGACAATAAATGCAAGCGCTAATAGCGAAACTACGGTGCACTCTATCTTTGCATTTAATCGACAAGAATTTTTTTACTTCTTCCTATCAACCAATTTGTACTGTCAAGCCACTGGAATTTTTGTCGGAGATTAATGAAATTTTCAATTATATTTCACCCCGTAAAAACCTTATTCGAAACTTAAAGCTTCTGGGAGGTTATAGATAGTGAGGCTTAGCTGCACAAAAGGATGGCAGTATTCGTCTAAAAAATAATCTCTTACTGGGCAATGTTTAATTAAAAACCCGCATGAATGAAAACCTCTAAATCTAATACACCATCTCAACCACTTTCTAGCCATCTTAAGTGTATGTGGCTCTTAACTTTGTAATAATGTGGATATTAAATGCGCAAGTGAGCTCATATTGGCAATGACGTGTGAGGTCCTGTTAATAGTGCTTATTTAAGTATACCAATAATTTCTCAAAGAATAAGGGTGAGCTACTTTATCATTCAGGCCCAAGAATGTTTATTCTAGTCAGGCCATGGCTATGCAAATTTATATAGGTAAAAATTATGTTTATATGAAGATATATATTGTAAATATGCTCGTCCGCAACGATTTGAACTGCTGCTAAGCAGAAAAAAGGTAAATGCTAAAAATGCAATAATGTCGCAGCAAGGCAAAGATGCAATTTTGATGTTGCAAGCATAAGTTTTTCCTTCTGCTTCAACTTAAATGTATCCTGTAACTTGTACCCAAGAAGCTTAGCGAATTAATTTAAGCCAATGGAATCGAAATATGGAGGACATTCTCTCGCAGACGTTGCAATGCATCCTTTGTTATGACCATGTGATGCTACGCTCTCAGCAATTTATTGCTGCACAAAATCTGATGTTGCCAAAACTGCTTGGCTGCGAGAAAGTTCACCTGATGCCACGAAACTAAGAGTGAATGCATGCTAGTTCAGATTTTTGATGGAATGTACTCTACGTTAACGGAGGAAAAGCAAGGGCAAGAATCTCTGGCTGTCACTCTCTACTCAGACAGATAATGCTTTAATTTTTACTCTATGCCTGCATTTCCGACGGTTGACATCAAGTGTAAAATCATTATAAGTTCCGACAACACGGACCCCGCAGTATATATTATGAGCATATGTGCGTAGGAGAATCTTGGTAAGCAACAAGTACCAGAAAGGTTCCTTTATGATTAGAAATGCCTATTCATCCAATTCTAAATGTTTAAGAATAAGCGTCGTGCGTGTAACGGTAGCTTAGAATAAGTGTTGCACATGATCCCTGTACACGCGACTTCAGCCACAATCCAGGTCAGCAAGCTAAGCAGCTTGGAATGTCAAGTAAAACTGAAGTTCAGTTCATCTGAACTCTGTGCGCGATACAACGCCGAATTTGGCTTAGTCAGTAGCGTAGTATGAGTCCATTTTATGTCAGTTAATGATTAATCGTATGATTACAAGTCCGCTCATCTAGATAAATCAATCAATTACAAGCTCCGCTGATTTCAAGCAACATTATAACTCATTTTTACCTAGTGCAGCCGCATACTAATCCTTACACTCGGTTTTTTTTATAGCTCATGAAAAATGTTGCGATGCTTAGAAAAGTAATGCGACAACACTAGCTTCTTTCACAGTATTTAAACTGGCAGAATAATCCGGGTGCATGATATGAGAATGCTCTCGGTACATTAACCTCAGAGCATAGCCGTAGCAGTGGTTACTCCATCCCAGAAAGAGTTTTATACTGCACCGCTTAGAAATCAGGGAATTACACGTCTCGGTGAGTTATTACCGACTTGTATACGCTGCAATAATTGACTACAAAAAAAAGCAGCAAGTACCACTGTAGCAAGAACAAAATTAATGGATAGCTTCGAATCTAGCATTGAAACAAGTATCAGCCTCGAACTTACCTTATAGCTAAGTACATGCCTTTGATAGAACAGCATGCTTTAAAGTGCAGCAGCAACCATAAACAGGCTCAGAGTACACCTCAGGAGGTGATCACTAAGGAACGAAGTATCATTATCGGAAATTTCTGGTCTTCAGAATACTAAAAATGCTTGCTAGTGATACCTTTTTGAATGATATTGACATTAAAATTGGTAATAAATTGGGGTCGATGCAAATATATCAGATGACATTGCTTCTTGGCAGAATCAAAATTTATTTGCATGACCCACACGCAAAAATCTTAAAAAGCACCTTCACCATGAGCACTGTCGCTTGTAGTTCCCAAAAATTAATCTCGAATATTATCCTGTACTTACTCAGATTCTTCGGAATAGCATGCCAAACTTGTTAATAGGTCTTTGCAAAAGAAGACAAATCCAACTGCATCGTTTTTTAGTCACTAGGCAGCTATATTCGAATATTGTCTAGAATATAAAATTTAAAGAGCATAAAGTGGTACAGCAAGCTCTATTTCCTAGCCTCTCTATGTTTGATTCCTTGAACTAAATACGTATTATCGGGGAGAGCAAACAAACTAAGCGAATTACGACAGGCACAGCGATCTACCGAAGATGCATGAAAATAACTGCTTCTCAAGATAGTCAAGAGATGCATGTTTCCTGGTAAATATCTTCTAGACTACACGGTTGAACGCAGGGATAAAATATCAGGTGTGTAAGTCCGACAAAACTTGTGAGAAATAGAGCTAGAGTCATACTTACACTAGATTAAGATTTTTTCCCATTAAAGTGTCAAGGTGCGTTTCTGTGGTTCCTGAAACACAGTGATGGCTTCATTAATAAACATTGAACTTACTCCAAATAATAGAATCGCAAAAATAACGTAGGTTGCGCACGATGAGCGCAGGATCCTTAATACAAAAACCATAAGCTATTTAAATCTAGGCTCAGCGACTTCATAACTAAATCGCTTTATAAAAGGACCCATCCTTTTGCATATCCTAGACTTTATTTTACCCTATATTTCAGTTTAGAAAAGTGAATGTGAACATGAACATAGGAATAATAATTTCTGCCCTGATGAAAATAGATAAGTTCAGCTGCATCTCATGCTTTATTGCATTTCAACTATACAAACTTGTGCTGTGCATTCCAGTTGGTAGGTTTTGACTGTATTTTTGGATCATTACGTTCGTTCTATTTTTTGTATATTATCAATAATAGCTTCATCCTTAGGGTTAATGATCTTTAAACAGACTTTCTATACTAATTGAAGTAATAAAAAATTTTCTGCTTCTATTTTATCCTATGAGAAGAATTATGAAACGAAAGACCTCAAACATATATGGCTGCTGTACTGACGAAAGAACTCAGCTCGTAAACTTCAGCGTTGGCATTATCATGCAAAATGCCCATAGGATTTGAACAGATACCACGGCTATAGCGCACACATATTGACTACAACTCGTAGCTTTAAGTCTTTTCATCCACCACGCACACCACAGAAAAATTTGGTGGTTCCACTCCAAGGGAAGCACCTCCGTGACTAAACCCTAAACCCCAAACCCTAAACACTAAACCTTATTTCCACGTGCCTTCCTCTCGCCCGTGCTTACAGCAGGTCTAGAGACTGAAGTAAGCTTTTCCACGTATTTAAACCTTAAAATTTAGATAAACTATAATAGAAACAGTAGACCTGCACTCCTCCCCCTCGTACTAAAGCCAAAAAACCCGATCGAAAAAAGCTAATATCTCAAACTTTCCTTTACTTTGACAACAACAGCAGGATATTGCAATGCGCTTAGAAGTCATTCTGGGAGGCCCCTATTGAACTGGTCATTTTCGCGAAATTAATGAAATTACTTCGCATGCGGAAAGTTATTGACAATCGAACGAAAAGTAAAAAAAACGCCAAAATAACAAGTATTCTGGAGAAATTCCGTCGTTATCTAGGAAACTTGTTGCGGCCAGGTCATTATTTAATAAGTGGAAGATCACTCCACCAATATTACCAAAAAAAAGCTAAACTAAGCAAAGAAGCAAGCAGAATGAGTATAACATGAATTTATTATATTTCCATTCAAAAGAGTACCTACCGCAACATCCCTTTCACATAAGCTAAAGCATATCCTCGTTATCTACTAGCTTTGATGCCTCTGATACTCCCCGCTCCCAATTCTCCTGAGGAAAAAAAACTCACAACTTTGTGCCGCTATCGTTATATCAGCAAGTTTTGAGGCTACTAGGGATAAACATTATGAAGCCTCTCAAAATAGACCAAAGATACAGCCATCAACAGGACCAGAAATTTAAAACGAGCAAGTCGCGAAATATCGCACACTCTTTTGGAATCCATGCCAATTTTTATGCTAAAATTATTTTCAATGAAAAACACTTTGAGAGAAATTCTATGAATCACAAATATCTTCTCCTAATTAAGTCAACAAGGACAAAAATGCTTCAGCATGCAAAATCCCAAACACACAAACAGCACTCAAACATTTTCATAAAATGAAATTTCAAGAAAATCCAATTATTTTTTCTATGCAAAAAAAAATTCAGAAAAAACGATAGGAGAAGGAATTAATTTGCTAATAACGTGTACTATTGGCGTAGAGATTATAAAATTTATCTTTTTTTAGGGTAGTTTCTTCAAATTTATATTCATTATGGCTAACTATGTGCATCTGCACGCTAAAAAATCACTAGACAAAAAAAAATATTTGTATCTGAAAATTTATGAAGATAGAGGCATGTGCCTAATGATGTTACCAATATAACATAGGCATGAAATCGGTACCCTAGGTATCACCAGCTTAAAAGCTATTGTAAGTAAAAGTACAGGTCCAAAGAAAATAGTACTTGGCACTAAATGCACTGTAGTGTATTTCTATGAGGTATATTCTTCAGGAAAAAAAACCTTTAAACTTACACGACCATAAACAAAAAACTTTCGATTATGATTTCAAAGTCCCAGAAACACACAACCAAGAGATTTAAGTATTTTAAAACCCCCAAAAGGTGGTAGCGTCTTTGGCATGCATCAACTTCTATTCGAATAGCTAAAAGGCAAAAAACACCATACAAACACAAAATGGTGGCGTCAAAAACGCTTTGCGTGAGTTGATGTGTGTATGGGGGTGTGAGCGTTGATTTGCGTGTTAGCATGAGTTTTTCTACGATAAACTCAACAGCATTTCCGCCGATTTCACTCATACCATTATTAGGAGGAAAATTATTAATGCCCGCCATACCCCAGCAGTAAGGGAAAGTGATTAAATCAGCAGTAATGAAACAGTGTATGTGTGAGGCGTCAAAAAATCAGCATTTTCATACGGAAAAAATATCAAATTACTCATACTCATGCAAAAAAGTAATTTTCGCTCAAAAATCATCCAATGCCTACAGAGTTGAAAGATTTTATCAGACTGAGTCACACACATTGCATACTAGAAGCGAAAAATACAGATGGCAGGCATCATTTTACCTCTATAAATTCGGCTTCTGAGGGGATATCCCTTAGCGTATCCTCCATAATAGCCGTGTAAAACTTTTCTTTCCACTGGTCACTCAGTACTTGATGAGCTTTAGAGGAAACCAGCTTTTGCCTCTTCATACTTCTGTCTTTTTTTGCTTTGTCGAAAAGTTCTCTGCAATTAACCGTGACATGAGAAACAGCATAAAAGACTAGTGTTTCGTGTAAACGGAAAAATACAAAAAAGCAGCAAACAGGTAAAGATAGGCAAAACAAAATAGATAAAACCAAGGCACGATGGGATATTATCCTGGACCATACATCAAGCACACATGCACATGCAACGAAAAAATCCTCTTCAAAAAACCCCCACACTGGCAAAGCTTCAGTGTACGTACACTAAATCGCTTATTTTTAAACGAGTAGCACGCATCACAGAAACATTCTGACAAAAAAAATGATATACCCCCTTATATAGCGCAGCCCATGAGCAACACAGAAGTCATACCATGAAGTACCTCTTTTTAAATATAGTATGAGGAAGAGGAGGGAAAATTGCAAGATTAGAATATAAACAGAGGAGCAATAAAATCAAAAAAAGTTTGAGAAAAAAGCTGAAAGTTGAAGAGAAAAGGCAAATATGACGAAATAAAGCAAACTAAAAAGACATCAAATATACTAGAAATTTCAAGCAAAATATCACGCAAAATCATATCCGCTGTGAAGTAGAATATATGAAGAAGTAGCTAAGTACTTGAAACATTTCTGGTTCCAACGAAAATTTGATTTTTTTCAAACTAACGATATCTCCTGCTCGATTGAAGAAGCTACATCCTGCTCAGGCGCAGCTGCCAACTTTTTTGGGTTTACCAAGATATTGCCAGCATCTTCTTTAACCTGAAGAAAAAGCAAAAAAAATATAATAAAAATACTTTCAAGTAAGCCATCTACATAGTTGGGCATTTATACATCAGTATAGAGAAAAATATTGCAGCCTAAACGTATATTATGCGAGTAGCAAGCTACAATGACAAGGATGAAGATGATAAATTACCACAAATGAAGCTCAGATGGTGGACTAATGATTGAAAAGAAGATTTTAGCGAAATCTCAAGCAAAGAAACCATAGAAAACACATCAAAAAACGCCACTTTCTCCGATATACTATAAATATGAGCATTCTACCGCCTTTAAGTTGGTTGTAGGTCTTTTTTTCTAATCTTCAATACATCTAAAGCAAGCATGAACTAGATGAATTTCTGGCGAAAACGCTATTCAACACAAATATGTATCCTATAATTAAGATTATAATCTATGAAACGCATAGAAAGCTCTCCAATTAACATTCTTCGGCAGATTAGTGTAAAAACGTGCAGTCCTTAACATAAAGCCTCAACAGAAGCGATTCCTTCTTGCTACTAAACATAAAAAAAGTCCATAAAATAGTAGATTAGCTGCAGAATTAAGAGAAATACTTAATCAACTGCTGCTAATCTACATTTCAATGGCTCGCCTTCAGTTATCGTAGCACAAAATTAAGCAATCCAAGAAAAAAATTTCAATTCATTAGCAGCTCATCTTCCAAGCGTCTAACCCCGATTTTTTGGCTCGCAACGAATCAAAATCAAGTAATTTTCAAAACTTTTTATCGCCACACACTTCGCACACGCACAAACTTCATATTCATACACACGCACACACATTATCAGATGGGTTGTGGTTACTCTATCATCAAAAAATTTATAGAAAGACTGAATTTTCCGATAACTTCCAGAAGCTCTGCCTGCCCCTAAAAAAGCCCGGTTTCCTCTTTAAATTCAAATGAACTTCTTCAATTAGAAAATCTGAAGAATTCTCACTGAATTTACAAGATTTTGGGATAAAATTGAGCAATTTCATCAAACCCAGCAAGGGGAGGCTAGAGACTGTAATCATTTCGCACACACATAACCTTGTTGATAGTGTAAGCAGCTGATTCTGTTTCATTCCTAGGAAAGTTTGCCCTCTTCCTCTCTTTTTTTGTAGCACCGCCTTGATCAACCAATCGAGACCATAAAGGCGGAAGCTTTTGCTGTCCTGTTGTGGCTAGCTCCCTACGACTAGGAGCGAAATAGCACACATACGCATAAAGCATTAGCATCTGACACAGCTTACACGTTAGAAAGCAGCTTTCATAGGTAAACAGCGCACAAACACACACAGTATCAAGCATAAAATGCACTAAAAATACAATCAGTATATCTCAGTTCCACGAAATTGTCGAGTTAAGTATGAAAATGCAGTCAATGCACCCTCCGCAGCCACTAAACTACATATTATATGTAAAAAGCTTCCAAATTCGTCAAACTCTGTACTACACACACACACTAAGCTTATGCTAATATGGGTATAAGCTTAAACGTTATGAAATGCCATCAACTACGCTAAAGTAAAAAGCAGCATTATATTCATCCTGATCCACAGCAAATATAAACGAAAGAAGGTAGAGACATGAGTCTCAGCTTGAGAGACATGGATAGAAGCTAGATACCCAAGCCACTATATGCTTGCTAAAGAAACTACCATAAGCTTGCTAAACACACCACCATAACCTAACTAAATACAATACCATAAGCTTACTACACAAACCACAGCCACCCATACAAAACGAGCTCATCGTATATATCATAGCTCCAAGAAGTTATCGAAAATTCAAAACAGATCAAACCAAAAAAAGCCTTTACCGAAACTGCAAGATGATACAAGAAACTCAACACACACACACACACACACACAGAAATTAAAGCTACATAAAGTAACGCACACACACCGAATCAAAGCGTACAAAAATCTCCTTATTTCACACTACTAGACACTAAATTAATACAGGCGGTAGAGACGAACATGAAGCAAACAACACACCCTCATAGCGGAGTATTTTCATTAATAAAAACGAACAGAAATCTTGGGTGTGTGCTTAAAAGTATCCAGAAGGAAAGCTCAAGAAAATATGATACATAAAACGATAAGTAGGGAAGAGAAAGCTCTTTCTAATGCTTTCAACCAGAGAATAGACTTCATAGACATATATATTTCCTCAAAGTCCCTCATTAAGAGAGAACCTCCTACCCTTTATTTTCGTAAGAATCTTCGCAATGGTAGAGGCTGCAAAAAAAATAAAGATTTTCAGCTTCCATTGCTATTGGAAGAAGTAACAGTGGGCAGACAATAACCTTTAGATCACACACACACACAAAAACTAACAAATTGGAGCCTCATAGAAGAAGGATGATTGAACACACAATAAAATAAAAGAGTAGCGAGTAATGTGTATAGAAAAACATATGCAGAAGAAGAGTGTGGAAGCATGAAACAAAGAATGCTCGTAGTACTCTCGCTCAATGTTAGTGCTAATCTTTCTCATCTCTCTCTATGTTAAACCTCACTCTCATTTACCCTTTTAGCGACTTCTTCATAGAACTTGAAAATTTATTGCTTCCTACGATGCATGTAATACTTAGCTATCTTCAGAGTAGAAAATTCGTAGAATAGCAGACGAGGAAGAAGAGAGAAAGGGGAGCAAAAGGAGAAGACGGAGGAGAAAGAAGCTCAAAAGCACTAGTTCACGATGCCAGCTTTATATGCAGTCTCCTTTTCAACACATCACAAAGCAAAAACTCCTGTATCTCAAGGCATTCCTAATGCTAACTGAAATGTCTCTACTTCAAGCAAAAGCAACAGCAAAATTTGAGAAAAAACAGCAAAATACGACGAAGAAATAGCCTAAATTGATGACTGCTTTGGTATCATGCAAAAGAGTAGTATACGTACATTAGAAGAATACCAAAAAAGGTAAAAATAGCATCCGTAGATAAAAAAAGTTTCCCACTTACTAAAGGATGCTTTCCGCTGCTTCAGGAAGCTCAAAAACATCTGCAGCTGCGCGAAATATCGACGCCAAGGGCACCTAAAGTATGGAATGTGGTTGAAATGCAAATCCTACGTTTTTGTGGATAACAAAAAAAAAAAAAAGAGCGAGAAACAAGGTAAAAAACGAGATTCTACACACTGAAGGAAGATCTTTGATAAAAGACTGAAAAACCCACCAACTCAACTAGAAAATGCAATTGAAGACGAAGGAATTCGACAAAAAAGCAGACACTTAAAGAGAAAAATGGGAAGAAGCTAAGCTCTGAGAGAGAGGAATGAAAAAAACAAGTTCCTAGAGAGATACGAAGAAGATAATATCTATAAGAGACACAAAGAAGCTACAGACTAGCAAAAAAGTTTAATCAAAGTAAAAAAGCAAGAAAAGCAAGCTGAGGGTAGCGTGAAGATTCAAGATCTTGTGTAATGTAATCGCATCAACTCTTGGTGTGTGGAAGAAGAGTTATGAAATATCCTTTTGACAATCCGCTATATTCAGCGTGTAAGACACTAGTTTATAGAGAAATTTGAACATCTAATATTGAAAAAAATAGGTTTTTTAGTATAACTTTTACGTTTTATAAAGACAAAGGAATAGGCAGGTATTGGAATTCAAAGATACCGCAATACTGCAGTGTATATAGAGCTTAACAAGGAAAAACGCACACGAAAAAAGGTAATTCACGTTGAAAAATGCCTTCACTAGGAGAGAAAGACTTCTTCCGCAGACTGATTCAAACCAAAACATTGAAACGTTAAAAAGAACTTTCCGAAAATTATAAAGATCAAAAAGTAGCATTAATTTCGATCAGCAGAGCCTAAAATCAAAAGCACACACAAATTGGAGTCAAAAATCACACACGCACGATAATTCCACTTAAAAAATTGAACACAAACCATAGCAAGCACATCACTTTCATAAAAAAAAACTCACTACCCAGCCCACAAGTAATTCCTCACATTCTGCCCCCCTTCCTCATCTTTAAGCTTACAAAAACCCCATACTAACCACTGGCATCTTCTCAGACGCAGCTTTCACAAACTGCAACTCTTTTTCATACGAATATTTTTGAAAGCAGAGTAGCTTCTCGTCTGATGATAGCTCCTGCAAAATAAGAGCTTCATATAAAAATATAAGAAAGCTAAAAGAGAGCAACCGCTGTTTAAATCGGAAATATGCAGTGTACATACACTGCCTTTAGAGCTAAGGAGGGAAAAAGCTACGAAAGAATTGATACTTTGACTCGATGATCAAACTCTAAAATCTGAGTTTGAAGCTTAAAATATTTCAAACAACATGCGCACAGGAACTTCAGGAGAGGGGGGGGCTTCAGACTCATAGAGTAGTTCGCTAAACAAGGGAAGATGGCGAAAGTAGGGGGTGAGAGAGTAAACTGGGAGGGGATTGGAGGTGGCGCTTAGCGGGAGGAGAGGGATTTCTCCCTCTTCTATTACAATTTGAGAAGGAAAAACGTCATTAAAGCGCAATACACACGGAAATACTTATATAGAGGGGAGATAGCGAGAATGGGAGAGAGACAGGCAGAGAGAGACAGTCAGAGATAAATAGGGAGATAGATAAGGATATAACTAACTATATATGATAAACATATACAGCTAAAGAACGATAGATGTAGCACTTAACTAAAGATAGAGATATATAGATATATAAGACACGCATATTCAGAAATATAACAAGCACTTACGGAGATACAAACATTCTCATAGAGATGCATAAATTTATAGGGATAAGATATACATACAGTTCTAAGAGCACCCACAGACACACAAAGAGATACACATACACAGATAGGCACAACCACAAACAGGCACACAAACAGGCACACAAACAGGCACACAAACAGACATATAGACATGCATACAGGCAGGCAGGCTGACACGCACACACACAGGCAGATAGACATGCATACAGGCAGGCAGGCTGACACGCACACACACAGGCAGATAGACATACAGAAGAGCATCTAAAAGAATTCTCGCAGCAAAAAACAACGGCATTAGCATTTTTAAGAGAATCTCGCCAACCCGACAGAAAATCTACACACAAACTCAACCTCAAGCAATCATCAAAATTTGACTTACAGGTTTCTCATACTTCACGGCTCAACACACAGCAAAAACACTTAATACCTATTTTTGTATCTAATGATTCATTAAAGAATTGTAATTGAAGCTTTTGAACAGAATAAAAGCGATTTTCTAAGCTCTTTTTATCATTAATCGCGAAACACACATATTATACCCAACACCTGTAAACTGGAAGGCAACTGAAGGATGCTTGAAGCATAAAAAAACCCTTCAAAAACTGCTATTTTCTCCATTTTCACTTCCTACTTCGATGTAGCTTCTCAGGAAAGAAGGGAAAAAGCTTATAGAGCTTAACACACACACCCGGATGTGTGCAAGTTTCTCTTAACTTTAGAATCTCCAAAAAAAAAGAGAGAATAGCACACAAGCACCTTCACTTCTTAGAAAAGAAAAAACGAAATGATGAAGCAAAAGCTCTCAAAATATAACAAATATCACTTGATTTAGCAGCTAAGTATGCACCAAAAGACAGCAGACGCATATAGTTAAGTTAGAAATTTGCATTCCATGCCAAGTGTGAGAAGAGAATGCAACATGCTTATTCTCAGGTACTAATTGGGTGCTATTAAAAGAAGAAGACGAAGAAAAATACGCAGGAAAAGAATAAGACGAAGACAAAAAGAAGACAAAGAAAAAAAAGTACACCAAGAGCATGAAGAAAAAAAAGAAATATTAAAATTTTGATACAAAAAGCACACAATGCTTCCCATCCAATAATCTATCGAAAAGACAACGAAATTCGCTTTAAATTCATCAAAATCCCAAAAAACTCCCTCTAATCAAAACAAAAAAACAAAGAAACAGAAAACTTTTCGATTTCAAGCTTAACGCTTCAAAAAAACTTTTCATAGTTTGTTGGATAAAGAAGTTCAAGCTACGGCGCTAAATATCAAATTCGAGCAGCCTCTTTTAAGGATAAAAAACCTAGCTTGAGTGTGTGTGTGAAAAGCTCCTTTCATACCGTCTTTCCAGTCATTATAACGGTGACTACAGTGTTAGGCTTAGCCTTTTCAATGGCATTTTTCAAGAGCGATAACATCTTCAGATCATTAGTGGCCAGGAAGATATCGGTAAGCACAAGGACTAGCCTTTCAATCTCCGACTCTACTGCTTGCGATATGTAGGAAGAGATATCCTTTGGAGAGCTGATGAACGCCAGCCATGCCTTGGCATCTATAGAAGGAAATTTGATGATTTTATACAGCAAAAAAAGCATCCCACTCACTGCTAGGCGGAGGTAGAAATTTGGGTAGAATGTGGGGGAGATAAGCTATCAAGAGGAGTGTGTGCATATTGAAGGAGAGTGTGTAGAGTGCGGCCGATAGAGCACAGTTTACTCAGATATCCAAGTATAAACCAACTGAATAAAACTGAAGGAAGTTTCCATACCCTTGCACGGCACACCAATCCACCCAATAAAGCAGCTTCTAAATACTTTGAAAGAAACACTTTAGCATTTCAAGCAAAGAGAATTAACGAGCCTTAAAAATTCGAATAAATCGAGCAGCTGAAGATAAAGCTGTAGCGTGTGCATTAGTTTATACAACGGATATACACGTGTGTCAGCGAAAAGCCTTGCTTACTTTTCAAATGCTCTTTAATTACGCTGATATCATTCGGTTCGGCTACCTTATTGAAGCGCAGCACACCCAGCAATCCGCTATATCTTGCTAGCCTATTTTGCAGCACACACACATATAAAAGAGAGATTAACATTGAGAAACGCCCAATTAGCTCACTAAACCTACCCGTGATACCCATAAGCCTGGAGAACAGGCATGACGAAAAAAAACCTTTAGAGGAGTGTATACGCTGTAATATATAAAAGGGGATTCTCAGTAACACCATATGAAGAAGACGCTATAAAGGAGTGTACTAGTATAACATATACGGAACAGGAAGGTCAGTAAACAACAATCGATAAATTGAGAGCACAAAAACTCGCACACAAGCCGCTCAATACCCGTTGTAAAAAAAGGGAGGAAACGAAGCGCACACACAGAAAACATACAGAGAAGCAGCACACACAAAGCCTACAGATTCTTACGTAAAAATCTCAAAATTGAAGATACTGCAAGAGCAAGTACTCAACGCAGAACGCGGAAAAAATGCGTCACATAAAATTTACTAACACGCTGCTGCAAATATGGAAGTAATAGAAAAATGTGAAGGCTCAAACATACTACAAAAAAAAAAGTAAAAACACCAACATTTTAGCCTTCTACCGAGTGAAACATATAAACTCTCAAACTGCTTCGTAAGCTTCGAGTAAAAAGCAATGAAGAAACAATAACTGATGCCTCTAAACACTTGGCAGAGCATCATGTAGCAGGAAAAAGTACACACACACACTTTGAAGACTTAATAAAACTATCCAGTTGATTGAAAAAAACACGCACACACTTTGAAGACGTAAAAAAACCATCGAACCAGATACCAAAAACTGCAGCAAAAGCTTCTACTAACTGCTATTCAAACAGAGGTCTTCATCAAGAAAAATGACTTCATCGTAAAACTCCAAATATCTTATGTAAAACTTTCGCAAATATCCTTGCCTTTTTGGTATACATATTATCCACTAGCAAAATTATGCACATAATTTGAAGAAGAAACAAGAAAAAAGCCTA
Organism: Nephromyces sp. MM_2019; assembly: GCA_015657535.1. NCBI lineage: Eukaryota > Apicomplexa > Aconoidasida > Nephromycida > Nephromyces > Nephromyces sp. MM_2019. Next base: position 107,845 of record JADHZB010001258.1, on the reverse strand, counting down.
GTAAACACTAGGTGCTACTCGCTATTAGAAAAATAAGAATTCTTGGGTAAAAATCTTCTCAAAATGAGCAAGATAAGTAAAATTGGCAGAAAATCACCTGGAAACGACGATCTTCCTAGCTTGAGCAGAATCTCCAACTAAAGCTACTATCGGGTCGTACTTCTTTAAATCATGAAATTCCTGAAGAGGATGCTGATAGTTTTTCCATTCTTTCAGTGATTCTAGACCTTCAAAAAGCAGCATTTAACTTAGTTTTTACATGAGAAAGAAGAGATTTAAGCTGAAAAAAAAGATATCCAACGTTGAAGACGGGATTCACTTAATCAGGAAACTACAAAAATAAGCATCTCATGTAGAAGATTCCACAAAAACATCACTCGATATTTTGCAACTCATTTATACCCAGCATTATCGGTGAAGAAGCAGTACGCAGCTGATTTTTCAATGCTGTACAGCAGCAAAAAAAGATGATACGCATGGATGCATTCAAAACATGAAAAAAAAGCACTCCGGAAAACTCAAGTCAAACGCAGTTCCAAAATCAAGTAAAAAACACCAAACACACTCCCAAAACTCAAGTCAATATCAAGCAAAAAAAACACTAAAAAACATCAAAAGCAGCCCAAAATCAAGTCAAAAACTAGAAAAAGAAGCAAAACACACATACAAGGCTTTCATTGTATATAAAATCACCACAAGCCATATACAATACATTAAATACAAAGTTTTCAATAGATATCTCTAGAAGAAATTACACAAAATCGCAAGAAATCATATCATTTGCAATATTTCATTTCTTTTTTTCCTAAATCCTCCAGAAAAATCTTTACTAAAAAAACTACAGAAATCACACACATTATCCATCTCACAGATGTGAAGCACCACAGAGAGATACATGCACACACTGGAAAACTCACCTGTGACTACAGCAGGACCCCCGGAAATAACTACCTGATCCAGCAGATGCACACGAGTCAATGGCATACGGGAGCTCCTAATCTTATTAACGCCAGGGAAATCAATAAATGAGCGTCTTAAAGAGTCAAAATTATTAAGATACAGGCTCCTCACACAATCTGAAGAAGAGAACTTTTCATGACTCTTCCCTTCATAGCTACCGCCAGAAAAAACTCTATTCGATAACAAAAATCCATGAAGAGGAAAAATAGACGAAAACACCACAAAAAATAACAAAATAACGTCCATCAAAAGAATCCGGCATATATTGCCCCCCGAAAGCATCATGGGGTTAAGAAGATGATAAATTCCGGAAGATCTGACATTCTGTACGCACAAACAGCAAGTCAGTTACGTGCGCGAGCGTGAAAATTTCTCCTTTTTAGCAGGAAACATCACTTTGCATTGCTTCTAACCTGTTTCATACGTTTGAGCAGAACGGGAAATTTTTCATAAGCAAGCGAAACAATAGGCAGTGTACACATGGCTTGGAGGCTAGAAATAGACATTCACGTAGAATCTTCAAGGAGAAATTACTGGTATCTAGGTGTACATACACCTTCAACAGCATCCTATAGACTTGATTAGAGAGCAGAAAACAAAAAAGAGAAATTAGTCTACATTTCAGCTCTCTACAAACGGTATGAAAAACCCACCAATTAGAGCAGCCGGCAGATAATCCAGCCTCAAAAATATTAAAAAAAAATTATTCTACCACCGTAAGACACGCTATTCAAGTCTACACTTTACGGTATAAACAGCATAACAAGGTGTGCGTCGAAAATTAGAGCATGAGAAAGCTCAATAAATACTGCATTGAAGCAGCCCTTGGATGCTAGCCTAATTTTTTTAGGTTTGCAAACGGTTATTATTCGAAATGTGCACTAGATGCTCTAAACATCTTATGAGAAAGCCATTCTAACCAGAAACTTCTTTCCAGCTTACAAAATGCAGCCAAAATACCACAGGATTTCTCATAGGAAGCTCCTAGAGCCTGGAGAACGACAGCTTTCATTCAAAAAGTTGAGCTCTTGAAGAAAACAAGTATTTCATCAGAAATCAGCAGAAAAAAAATATTATCTTAATCTAATCATGGAAACTCGACCATTTAAACCTAGGGTTAACGGAATATGCGCGCGAACTAGACTCTAAATTAGCAACTGATGGATTTCTTTGATAAAACATCAGCTGTTCCGCAGAACTAAACAGAAACTTGCACAAAAAAAGGCAGAAATTTTCTAGTTGCAGTGAACTACAACGCACATTCTACATTCGTGACGAAAGGTAAATAAATAAGCCATTTTTCTTTGGAATTAACGCCCAGCTTTTGCATGGATATTCTCCAAACATCTCACACCTAACAATCTGTAATTCAGCGGATTAAACCTAATTTCTTCTAAAAAATCCCGACACATCCTTCATAAACCATATGTGAGGGTGGATTCAATACTTCTACACAAAAATATATGTTAAATAAATAGATGAGATAAATTCCAGTCTACTCGATTCTTCCATTTGAAGATCGTCAGAACAAAATTTGATGTGACAAGAAAAAGACATCGCAAATTTTAACGTATTATAAATTTATCCGCGGCTCTTTTAACATTGAAATTCTAGCACTTTTCTAGTTTATGCCTCCTATAGTATCGCGCTGACCATTATTTATAACGTATAAATACATTGTTGCGTACCCATCTATCGCAGCAAATGATCTGCAACTGTTCCTCGTATAACTCTCAAAATTTGATCTAGCATAATCCTAAGGAAGAAATTGAGGGAACTATCACGATTAAGCCGGAAAAGTGCTGCCGCACGTAGGCAGCTAGGAAGCTTGTGGTCGTTCAACAAAGGCGTCTCGTTAAGGTCAGCTTTTTTCCTGCAATGGAGCACATACTCAATGATTATTTCATTGACAGCTTCCAAAAGTTTGCTAAATGTACACTCTTTTCGTGAAATTCGATGGACTGGTTTCGAATAAATTGCAAAAAAAATACTGATAAAAACAGCACATCATTATATGAGATACATTGTAAGCGGCGCAGCTTAGTGAAGGCAGTTCTCCTGTAATCAAAACGTACCCCCAGCTAAACAGCTTAAAAAACCTTAGCACATAGTGTAAAATTGTACATCGTAACAGTACCATTCATATATATAAATATATGACTGATAACATCAAGTGTACAGCTTACAAAATCTTAGTACATGGTGTAAAATGATTCGGCATAACAGTACAACTCAGATTTTTAGAATATGATTAACAAAATCAGCATTTTTTTGCTTTCAGATTGATGCAAGAGAGATGTATAAACCCGTTTTAAGGGGAAAACAGGGTCCAATCCAATATGTCTCACGCTTGGAAACAATCTTGATTTGAGGCAGTGGTAAATGAAACAAACAAAGTCACTAGTACAACCGTTAAAACACTATGATGTGTATGAATAATATCTACTCTTAGAGGAATGCGATAAGTGGCAGCGCATTAGCTCCAGCAGGATTTGTCGTGCTACATCTAATGCATTGGATTGAAGCGAAATGCCCTGGACAACGTGTCCGAAATTTAGACCATAATGAGTAATACTTTGTAAGAGCCTCTGCTTGAATTCTTCTTTGATTAGCTCGGATGCAGAAAGTATGAGGAGAGATATATCGTGCGTACCTACGCTGCCCCTAGTTTAAATATTGGAACATATGGTATTATGTCCATACAGATGTACGTCCCTTGCAAAAGTGTAAGCAACCGCGCGGTGACGAATTTTAAAATTCGAAGTTTGATTCAAGACAAGGATAAACACTAAGAACTAGGTCCAGCAGCATTTTTTTCGCTTTCTGGGATGAACGAGTGGGATTTTTTTGTCAAAAATATATAGCTGGAGTCCAATTTTGAAGCTTTGTGTACGAAGTAATTTTGGAACTTTAGCTTGACCTGGCAGATACTAAAGCACTGAAGGTGCGCGTGTGTGCGTATGCACTCCATGATCCGCCCGCGAACATGACGTATGCAATTATGTGCCGTTGTACACACAGGGAGCGCCCATATCTTACTAGGATATGCTTACCAAAAAATGCAGCGACAGTGCACGCATTTCTTTCCAGAATTAGTTTCTTAAAGGGGAATAGTTAGAGTTTTATCAGAAGAATAAGGATTTTACCTTAAGAAAGAATGAGAGCTGAACCTATATTGTAAGTATTTCAGCTATAGTGTAAGTGTGTGACCTGTAGGGTGAGTGTTTCGCCTACAGTATGAGTATTTCACCTACAGCACTCTGCTACCCCACAGTGGTGACGAGGATTATAGACATAAATTTGTAACGAAGTTATAGAAGTACCGCTGCACGCATATAAGCAAACAAATGCTTTGAATATCCACCGTTAAATACAGAATCACAAATATTGGCACACCGTATTTCTCTGGTATTGCAACGCGCTTTTCTCCGCCCAAATAAACCTTGGATGCTGTCAAGAACATATAACTGCATGAAGCGGTACGTATCCAAAGGTACTTACTTTTCAATGTATAGAATCGCGCTACTTCTCTCAATTGCTTGAGCAATATTTATGAAAAATGAGGCAATTAGCACCTCATATAGTTAAAAACATGTAAGGGGTTTGAGTTATCACTGAATTTTGCTTTTGGATTACCGATATAATTTTAACCTGGTGTCTCACGTGATATTGAGGCTTTCCAGTGAAACACATGAATTTTTGTGGTTATAAACGGACATAAACTTCTAAATTACGTAGGTAACACATGAACCTGTGCCATTAGAAACAGACAAAAACTCGTGAATGTGCATTGCGGCATCCAATTCGTCATTTCATGTGCTTTTATATGTCACGCCAGTTCACAACTACTTTTGATGGCTGCTATACACAGTTTGCAAATATCTAGTCATCGTCACTTGAGCTGGTTCGGCAGGGATTTCTTAACTGTTTAAGCAGTGGAAAAGATTTTTTTATCGACAGTAGATGTAAAAAGTACCTGTCACTATGCTGATTCATTTTTTGCGGAGACTGAGTAACTAGTTATGTTATTAGCTGGTTGCTATTTCTTTATGTAATTTACACTGCAATTCCAGTCGACAGAAGTTGCAAACACGGATTCTCTCTAACTTCAAGTTTTGCAGTCAATGGCACTGAAGTAGTATTTTGGATTTAAAAGAAATGCTAAAGTCGCTGGACTTCCTATAAGCTTCTGTATACGCTTATTGTTTATACTAAAAGGGATTTTTTTTTTATATAGGCTGGAACACCATGGCAGGCAGGCAGGCATCAGGGTATATTTCTGCCCTTTCAAGCGATTTAAAAATTTTTTATTTGCGATATAAACCCTAGGGATATACTATCAACTCAGATAAGTGACAAATTAGGTTTTAATAATCTTGCTAAATTTCCTTTTATACCAACAGCTGTTAGTAAGAAAGACGTAAATTGTTCTGTTCATTCAGCGGTAATTTAAAATGCTTTGTCGAACTTTGCTAACCAAAAGTATTTGCTGCAGATTAAGCTTTCAGGTGGATGAAGTGCAAGCCCATTAAGGGTCTACATGTTGTATAGCTAATAGTAAAGCATCTTAATTTCCCCCAACAGACTTGAACTACCTTTTAGCATACCGGAAAAATTCATTGATTTAATATCTGACCGAGAAAAACTTGGTGTCATCCAGGTTAAGAGCATTTCGCCAATAAAAAAATGACTTATTAAAGAGTAGATGTGGCGCTCAAACCAGTGTTAAATGAATGAAAATCCTTCAAACACAAAGACAGCTGTCTTCCTTAAAAACTGTCGATATGCATCTAACATCAAAATATAGGCTAAGCATATGATGACTTACCGTGCTTAAAACCCTTAAAATAAAGATTTTCACTGCATGGTACTATATTTTACCATGATTACTGCAAAAAATACACTCCAAAATATCAATTGAATAATACCAAGATTTGCGATGGTTGCAATTTTTTTTCGGCTATAACGTTATTTTTATTGCAAGCCGGAGGCTTTGCCGATGTAACAGACTAAAATAGATCCATCAGATCTAGCTAAAAAAATTGGTTTTTATAAAGAATTCTCACAGTGAGCTTTGCCCGGAAATTAGGGGAATTTACCAAAAGCTTTTAATGGCTCCTTTCGTCACAACGCATTTTATGACACTAACATCATATAATTTTGCAGGTCCACAAGCCGAAAAAGGAACTTTGTTTACCCTGCGAAGGTAAAGTACAATTACATTAAACAGATGCAATTTTCTTTACTTTTCAAGCATTTTCATGCAGTAACCTATTTGTATACTCACCATTTAATTTCTATCATGTGAGATGGCACGTCTTCTTTCATGCATACTATTTTCTACAGCCTATGGTTGCATCATATGTCGGATATTAACAATGCAATTTTAGCACCTAATCCGAAGCAACAAGGAATAAACCTTCCATCTAGTCCCTCTTTGTATCACTGTAATAATAGAAATAAACTAGTGACAAGATATGCTATTGTTTTCGTTAAGCGTTACAGTTGAGGAAACTGCAATTCTCTAGATTAAGATTTTTGCCTGTGAAGCAGCCACCCGCTCAAATTTTCATAATCCAATTTTTATTAACTTATGAACCTTTATAAACATTGAACACAATGCATGCAATCGTCCTCCACAGTCGATAAAACGCTACAGTAATTTCTTTTTGATATAGCATCATCAGGGATTTAAATAGCACTTTTTTTCCGCAAGTCCACTTCTTCCAAAATTTTTTTTTTCCAAAGGCCCCTATAGGCCTTATAGAATGCTACATCTACAGATATAGTAGTTCAAACAAACTTTTAAAAGGTGAAAGTAGATAAGGAAAAATTAAGGCTGCATACTTGCGCCTCTGCATGTCATACAAAACCCTAGAACTCCACTCTAATACTTAATTATGGGGTAGATGGCTCATTCACAACTTTCCCCATCCTCCAGACTGTGCTTCCCTGATGTGACCAGTGGAAACTTTTTGTTGGTTTTTCCATAAATAATCCAAATAAAGCGCGTTAGTGCCGTTACTTTCATTTGATGTAGTTGCGATGCTGTCTCGCGCGAAACAGCAAGTTGCAATGCCCCTACAGCGTAAGAATATACGGTGTCATCCGAAAGTTTTGCCCTTGGGCACTGTACCGCTGCGAAGTCCTACTAGTCCAGGAAGAGAGCTGGGAACGGTCAAGACAATTAGTACTCCCTACTTCGTCTCGTCGTGTTCGTGGGCTTTTCAACTAGAACGTGTTGTGAGTGTTGCGTTGCCATACGACATATAGGAAGCTCGAATGCCCCTGCGAAGAACTGTGTGTGGTGGTTGGCACTCATGGCAAGTGGCCTGAGAGGTACGAGAGCTCTCACGACGTATAACTGTTGACGAGGCCTATCATCAGCGGGCCAGCACATTGCGATGAAGAGCCATAGTTAATAAGTATCTCAATATGAATACTATTGACAAATACAAAACAATACCTGCAGGATTACAATGCATACTTATGCACGTTCCCATGTGAAATACGCACGTCTAGTTATACATAATGTGATGTTTTGCTGAGTTTTCGAGCAATCAGCCGCGCCACGTGGATAATTTGTTTTGTTGGGTTACTTTTGTTAATGATACTGGATTATAACAAAAGGTGCCTGCTTTCCCGTGTGAGCGCATCATCGTTTTAGCCTGTGTATGGAGGTATCGGATGTTTATGGATTATGTTCTCAAACGCAATAAGGTTGGTTGATTTAGATGATTTCCTGTTGCCCGCACAAGAATGCATCAAGCCAGCCAATCTAGTCCGTTCTTCCAATAATGGCCATGTTGAAGCAGACATAAACAATGGTAAGCTGCGCGCAGAAGCGCTCACAGGTGCGGATAAGGCTTCTACTTCAGGGAAGTATTCCAAAGTTAAGCACCATGATAGTACGCTGATTTCTGATCCATCAAACTTGGCTAGCTTGCCAAGGCCCAACTTGATAAAACTTCGGGATAAATCGAAACGTTTAAAGAACAGACAGGCAGATGCTGGTGAAATTGGGGATAGTGGCTCCTTTTCGCACGCGAAGCCGTCTCTTGGGGGTGAGAAGCCTTCATCAGCGGAGCACATTTTGACAAAAGAGGTTTCCTCTGACGCTGGCGCTTCTGGTTTGTCTCGTGCGCAGCGAACCGGTTTAGATCGAGTAGTATTTGATACCCAGGATGAATCCAGAGATAAAAACAGCAGAGTGGGCCCATTTCTCGACGAATTACCCAAGGGTTCTTCGAAGCTGAATACTTTGGAAGCTGATGAAACACTTGGGCTTGCTGGTAGAACAGGTAGCGATGGTAATACATCGGTTGACCGGAGGCCCCCACTTACGAAAAATCTGGAAGTAGCTCCAAGTTTGTATGCTGCAAATTCGAACACAGATGGGAAGTATTCACAAGATGTGCGAGTGGGAGGCTTGTTTAAGCCTAAGGGACATGATCTCAAGCGGTCCATCGACAAGGAAGTTGAGAAGAGTCCATCTGATGATGCGATTATGCCTACTGCCGTGCCTGCGATGGTTGCTGAAGTTTCATTATTTGATTGCCTTGCCTGCAATGGGTGTGTGACTTCGGCAGAGACAGTTTTCTTGCAGCAACAAAGTGTCGTTGAAGTATTACGGAATATAGCCTCTAAACCGTTGTCTGTTGTCTCGGTATCTCCTCAAAGCCGAACGGCTTTGGCTAGTTACTTCGGCATACGAGCATCCTCGGTAATAAGGAAACTTGCTTCATTTTTTAAAAGTTTGGGAGTTACATACGTTTTGGACACTTCCCTCAGTGAAGCTATTGCTTTGCTCGAGGCGGAGGATGAATTCTTAATGCGTTATTTGCAGGATTGTGAGGTTATTGGGATTGCATCTGAAAATTTCATTTCAGCTATTTCTGCTACTACAGTGAATAGCAGTTCTGCCAGAAACGTTAAACAGCCTACCAAGACGGGAGTGTCTTATTTTAGGGATTCTTTAGACGATCTTACTTCTAGGAAGGCCCAAGATGCTATTTTTGTTCCAACTGCTGGTGGCACTCCACTGGGTCAACATGAAGCTAGTTCCACAGTGAATGGAAACGCTTCGCTTTCCAAACAAAAGGACACTAGTGAAGAATTAAGGCAGGAAGCTGGAGCAAAAGGCTCCCTCGTAAATTTCACCCTGGACAGGACCTCTAGAATAGCGGGAAGACTTGATTTCAGGCGCTGCAGCACCCCCCCGAAAAGAAGTGTATCGTCTAATCTTCCTTTGGTGACTTCTCATTGCCCAGGATGGATATGTTACGCCGAAAAAGTGCTCGATCCATCAATTATAGGTTTAATCTCCAACGTCCGATCTTCTCAGCAGATCCAAGGCCTGTTGGTTAAGTCGCTCTTACGAAGGACTCATAATCGTCGTCAAAGCCTATTGCTTTACCGGCTTCTATACGGCTGGAGGAGTTCTTTTAATTTGTACGGCAACTTAATTAACATATCCAATCCTCTCTACAGTCCAGCTCCTTACGATGTGGTCTTTCGCGCCTATTATAACTTCTCTAGACAAAAGCCTAGTCTTAAAAGAGTGCTTAGTTTAATGAATGGCTCAGTGAAATATGATTCTAATCATTTAGAAGATGAAATATACTTGACTCACGTGTTTGACGTTGAAGATTCTAATACTATTGACGAGAAATTGGTAGATGCCGTCGGGAGTATACTGAGGGATGTCAGGCTGCCCGAATTTGATGATATTCTTGTGGGATTTGAGGCTAGCGTTGCTGCCAGACGTGATAAATTTATGGGCATGCAGTCATCTCAACATGAGATAGCTACCAGTTTCTCACACGGTGATAAGGGTGCACCACCTTATCTGAAGCCGTATGAAGCTCCTTTAGCGTGTGATTCCAAGAAGGAAATAAATGGTAGGTGCCGAAAGGGCGTAGCTTTTTTTGAGGCTTACGAAGAAATCGTCTAGATTCTTTTGAGGCTTTTGTATTAGCATAAGTTACTAGTATTTTTTCCTTTTTTCTCTAAGCTTAATCTTGTGGCTAGAAAGTGTCGAATCATGTGAAACCCACTGTATCTGTGTTTTTTCTAGATGCTCAGAGGCATGCAGCCTGTTGAGATGTTTAAAAAATATATTTATATTTCTATACATCGCCGTTAGATAATGAAGTGAAAAAGCTTATCAAAAGAGGTAAACAAGAAGAATCTTGATATAATTTAAATTCTCTACATTGTAGGTCTACTTTCAGCTTGCTCTCATCATTTTTTACCTCTATTGCACTTATCTTTGTGTGTGGATTATATATCTTTAGGCTTTTGCCTCTTTTGCCGATTCAAGTTTTCTTCATTGAATTAGCTTCATTTCATTGATTCAACTGCTTTATCATGGCTGTGAGTAGCATTTAAAGCGAAATTTTCACGTCTAGCTTCATCTTTCCATATTTTCCTGCTTATCTTTTGTTAGTTTCCCTCAATTTCTCTCTCGCGCATGCTTTGATTGTATTTTGATGAAAACTATGTTTTTATCAAATCCAAGTTTTTTTTTAATAAAAAAATTTTACAGCCTTCTCATTTTTGAGTGCAGCCTCCCCCCTTAATAAGGACCTTTCTGCACACGAGGATGCTCTTCTGGCTACTGCCCTCAGGAATGCCATGACCAACTACTTTTCATTTCAAAAATGGAGCTGTATTACTGCTGCCGATACTTACCATGTGTGCATTATGCCTTGTTATGATAAAAAATTGGAGGCTGCCAGACCGAACCTGGTTCATCCATTTAGCGATGAATCCGTTGAGATACCTAATCTCCCTGAAAATCATTTCATGAAAAAGGGAAAAACTGATGATTTAGAAGTTTCTCAAACTGAGGATAATTGCATGAAGCATAATGCAGCTGATGATGTCGTTTTTGATGGTCTAGTGAAGGTGGCAAGTAAGGACACCATCATCCCCCCGAAGCAGTTTGAAATAGTAGAGCCCTCGAAAGGCTCTACTGATGGTGAGCCTTGGCTGAGTTTATCAAAAGCAAAACCTTCCTCAGAGAAAATCTTCAATCCACAAGTTGTACCACCTTGTGGAGCTCAAAATTCAGAAAGTGACGGCAAAAACATCTCAAATTCCTCACATTTGGAGTGTACTAACAAGCCAATTAATGGCAGCTCTACACTCGGTCAGGATGCAACACTGCACACTGCCACACATATAAGATCTAAAGCTCATTCACGCAATACCGCTCAAGAAGCTGGAGTTGATTCTGCTAACAAATCTACGGCATCTGCCCTGACAGCACCTACCAGTCAAGCGAATTTTTCTGATGATGATCGTTTTAATGTAGGAAATACTGGTCATTTTACACCTCTGGATACTGCAGCTCGTGATGTAGATACTGTTTTATCGACGTCTGAGCTTCTTGATCTTTTTAAACTCTTCAATGTTAAATTTGAAGATCTTGAGGAGGCTGATGCCGATAGTTTTTATTCTCCTGATGTGCTGAATTGTCTGATTAACTTTACAAAGCCTTCAAGAGAAGATTTGGACTGCAAAAGTACGCGTATTTATGATACTAGATCTTTTGTGAGTAAGACGCAGAATAGTGATTCTTCGAATCATTCCGGCTGCTTTGCTCGATCTGGCAGGACTGTTGCTGAAAATGGCAAAGCTGCAGCGTTTGGGGGTAGTAGACAGTATAATTCCGCCGTTGAAACTTCTTCGCTGAATAATTACCATAATGTCGATCAGGAAAGTTTCGGCACTGAAGATGAAGATGCAGTACCCTATAAGCAGCCCTGTATGGAAAAAACTATCAGAAAGGAAGATAAGAAATTCCTACAGTCTCAGCACACACAGGAAACGCGAGATATTCATCAGCTAGGAAAGTCAACAGAGAAGGATTCTGTGAAGATTTCTGGAAATTTCAGTGATTGTGTGCTTCATACTGATATGGCAGTAGAGTCTAGTTCTTGCCATGAAGAAGATGTGAGTAATAATATTGCAGTTTTAGGCTGCAAGTATGATTTAGCATCATTTTTGCATCTTGCTAATTTGGGATACAATGGTAAGGTCGCCCGTGTAGCATCTAACCACGGTGGATCAGGAGGTTACTTGGAGAGCGTTTTTAGGTGTGCTGCCAGAAAGATCTATAATATCGAAATTGAAGGGCCTTTGAAGTATAAATATGGAAAAAATACTGACTATAAGGTAGGGACAAGTGTGTGGTGGGAGCATTTTGTGTGTGTGTGTGTGTATGTGATTTGATATTGGAGGCACACCTACTGCATGTTCGCAAGCTACAAGTCTGATTTATTCGCTGCAGAATCCCTCCATGATGTGATATTAAGTTTTATTCGGAACTTTGTACTATCTACTATACATTTTTTTGAGTCTTCTAACAAGCACATTAATCTTCCCCGATAGAATGAATATGTTTATCCCCGTCTAGACTTTTGACAATGCAACACACCTCGCCTTGCGTATTTAACTCAGAGCTCTGTTAATTTGCTGATATGCCTCAACTTTCTGCATACGCATTACTGTCTCCACCCTCACTTTATTTTTCATCTTTCTCAGGAAGTAACTTTAGATATAGATGGAGTCACTGCGTTGCGATTTATCGCTTCTTATGGATTCCGTAATATACAGAATGTAATGAAGCAGTTAAAATATGGAAGCAAGCCACCTTCTCGTGCTGCCATCACCGTGAATGAAAATCCTCCTATTCAAAGTTCAGCTTACAGTAGAAATCCCAAGGAAGAGAAGTCTCGCGTTTCTTTCCCTCCTCTAGAGGATGCAGTTGCGAATAAGATCGCCACAGATTCATCAAACTCTTCTTCCAAAGACGGTTTCCAGCATTTCAAGTTACCTCCGGGTTATCTCTTGACAAATAAGAAGTTCATAAAATGGTTAGCTTCGAAGAAGGGTGCTCAATTGCTTTTTGAAGCGAAGAATGAGACAACTCAGTTGCGATTAGATCAAATCCTGAATCATCCGGATGTACAGGTGTATATACGCCCCAAAAGCGCCTCTAATGCTTCTCATTTCATAGAATTGATGGCTTGTCCTGGAGGCTGTTTGGGAGGCGCAGGTCAGGCTTTTGCTTTTTCTAATGATCGGAAACAGAGCGCTGGCAAAACTTTTGATTCCGTCGAAAAAGCTGCCAACGAGGCTACAGCTCCCACTGATGAAGGACGTTCTTTAAGTCGCGATACTGCTATTCCTCCTGATTTAAGTCAAAAAGTGTCAGGAGGTTCTCTGTTTGGCTGGATTTCTAGTCGATTAAGGCGATCTCTTTTCAAAAGTTTTGACTCGGCCTCTGGAAACCACGAAAACCACGAGTTGAAAGAAGCTAGCATCAACTCTAAAGATTCTGTTAAGCTCGCTGTAGAGAAACCATCGTCCTCTTCATCAAATGGTCCCTCAGCGGGTTCTCCTTCCTCTGAATCTGTTAAATCATCTATATCGAAGCTTCAGAGGCAAAAGGTAGCTCTAGAAAATATGGAGCTTCTTTACCATTCTGAAAGTGAAACAGAGTTTATTTTGCCCGATGAATTTCCATTTTTAGAAGATATTTACAGTTTTTTGAAGTTTTCTGAAGGTAATATGATTCCGGGTGACTCGCAAGTTTCACCTCTGGAGACAGCCGGAGTGGCTTTTTCCAATAGCGGCTTTCCTCCGGATGATATGAAGAGTTTTCCGCATGCCAAGGCAGCATCTTCAACTCAGTACATTGGGGGGCAGGATGTGCTTGAGGGTGATATTTCTCCCCCCGATTTGTTCAATTTCATGAATTCTTCAAAAAATGATTTTAATGTTTCCCCTCCTAGTTCTTCTCATGAAACTTGCCCCTCACTACAACCTGCAAAAACTTCTGTCCCCCCCTTATACATACCATCTTCAACCCAGCAAGAGTTTGGCTATGTTTTTACAAGTGCTCCACCTCCACCCACAACACACCAGAAAAATGCATTTTTGTCTCCTCAAGCGTGGCGGCCAAAAACGACGGAGGCTACTTCACTAAGCAGTACTATTATTAGCGGGGATATGAGCGGTAGTGTGAATAGCAATTCATCGTTGGAGTTACAAGGGCAAAACCTGACACTTTCATCTTCAGCAGCTAATGAAGAAGCTGTTTCATCATCTGCCCAGGGGGTTGACGCTTCAAGTGTAGAGGCTGTTAAATCTCCTGTCCATCAATCACTGTCCCATATAGTAAACTGTGGGCATGAGATGGGAGGGATTCTCCCGTCCAATCATAACCATGAAGGGCAGAGAATTGTTAATGAAAAGCGAATTTTTGTAGGTCAAGTGGCCTCGTTGTTAACTACTTACACTAGCTTGCAGGATAACAACGCGAACAACGCAGTTCCGCGCTCTGCTTTGAAATGGTGATGTGTATTTCTTTGGAGTATTTTTGTGCTTCTGAGTCTGTGTGCATATCTTTAGTTACACTTTGGCCATTAGGAGCGAGCGTTGTCAGATTTAGCCGAAGATTTAAAAACTAATCGATTATAATGCTTGTATCATGCTTTTAAATGAAGTCCTAAGTTAATGTTTGGACCAGCTTTTGCGCTAGAAGGAGAGCCAAACGGTAGATTGGTTGGACTCTTTGAAACGCACACACACAGAGGCACATGGGATATTTTTTTTTAGCAGTGTCTTGTTATAGTTATGCCTATTACGGCGCTTAGGGTGTGTTTCAGTGATTTTATGGGTTTCATATATATCTTTACCTTGTAATTTATTGCTTTTATATATTTTAATGGGGTATAAGAGAGGGGCTCAGAACATGTTGGACTTTCTACACCAAAAAAGTATGTGCAATTTCTGTGGAACGTATGATACTACGCACTAGGGGGTATATACATAAAACTGACGATTAAGGAAATGAGACTTTTGTCAACAGGGGCAGACTAGTATCTATTCCCTTATTTGAACTGTTTTGCTGACCTGTTTAAAGGTAGTTTCTTCTTCCATTTTTATGTTGCCATATATTAGAGGCTAAGCTGTAATAAGCCTCCTTCACTAGTCGCAGATGAAGAGAGATGATGAAGATTTACAAGGATTACTTTTGTTTAAGTTTTAATGTTTTCCCTCTCATATGAGACTCTTGCTGGCTTGACGCCCACTCTATCATATTACTGGAGCTACTAATGCGCACAAGTGCATATAAAATGTTCGGTTGACGGCACTAGCTGAGGTTTTACCGCAGGAAGATTCCTGATTTTCCGGTGGTTCAGCCTTTCGCTTTTTGAGGGAACTGCTTAGCTGTATGGACGTGTGAACGATAAACTATGTTTTAAAAACTCACTTAGAGGGAGCATTTAGTGACTCTAACGTGCTCCTTTTTCTTCCGTTGATTTTTGCTTTTTTGTCTGTTTTTTAGAGCGTCTACTTCTCTTGTACCTTTTTCTATGCTATCAGCTGGTTCCTCAAAAAATGTATCACTAGCCTCATTTTTACGAGCTGTTTTATCTGTAGATTGTTCTGTCACTCCTTGGCTTATTTTTCTTATTTAGGTTACGCGCCTGGCATTGCTGCCACTTTTTGATTTTGAGGTTGAGTTTTTTTCTTGCGGAATATATAGCGTAGTATCCAGAGTAGTTATTTTTGTGGGCCTGTTGATTTTTTTGGCTCTCGTTTGTAGTAGAATTTTTATAGTAAGTACGTGCATTCTTCTCTGAATATATTATGAGATGAAAGAGGTTGTTGAAAGAGAATTTTGCTATACTTTATAAAAATGCATTCTTTTCCAATCCTCATAAAATTCCCTTGTGGGAACCTGACTTTGCTACAGCGATCGTATGTAGCTGTTTAGTTTGACGTTCTTGTATGAATTGATAACTTATTAATGGCTGAGGGGAATAGAACTTATGTGGATCTTTATTTCAGAAGCTTCTTATTTACAGTATTTGGTTTGGGCTGAGTAAGTATGTGGATGGAAGCTGCTTGCTAAATTCCGTGTTTGCTCGACATATATTATATGCAAGTATTGTATAGTTTAAAAGTGTAATGGATATTCTTTCATCGCGGCATTTTTTGCTTTGATGTTCGCTTGATGCTTTCGGTAACAACCCATCCACGGTGCTTCGGGGGGGCAAAACGTGGTGGTTAAATTTCTTGAAATATTTCTCGCATTGACTATTATTTGCCTGATTTGGTTTGTTTCATGGTTTAACTTCAACTCTACTTCGTTCGAATCACAGTATATTACTTATAGCCTTATGAGCAATGTGTTTAATGAAGCAGTTTTGATTCCCTGTTTCTTGGTGAGCAGTGTGGTGAAAGGTGCTCAAGTTTAGCATGTAGTTTAGTTCCTGCCGCTTGGAGCCCCTTGGCAATATTCCATGAGACTTCACCATTGTCTCAAGTCTTGGAATACGTATTAGTATTGCTTGACAAAGAACCGGGCTAGCGTGTGGTTAAGCGTTTGGAGATTCCCGCTTATATTTTTTCGGATCTCTAGGATTTCTGCGGGTTTTATATGTTTATTTCCTGCGTCTTTGATGAGTATGTGGCTTAAAGAAAGCTGATACTCTCGATGGGATGTTAATAAGTTCTTGCGTAGCTGCCGTAACCAGCTCCTAGTTGCTTATATGCACCATATGTATCATAACCACCTGCAGTAAGAGGGGTTGTTAGTTTCAAGTTACCGCTCTATTGGGTCGCCTTTCTTTAGTGGGGTGATAACGAATTGCGGGAGCTCAGATTAAAACGTGAATTTATCCGTTATTTTGGATTTGCTTTTCCTGGAAGAGCACTTCTAAACAATTACTTTTTCTCATCCTATTCTCGTATGCAGCCCATGCGCTTTAGCTTATCATATCTGTTGTGCTTTTTTCAATGAGATGCAATGTTAGCAAGATTTCAGAGCTATCAGTGAAAAATTGCTGTTCGAGCTAGTTTTTGAATCTGCTTTTTCTTTTCATGATTCCTTTTTGTCGGCTGCTGCAGCTTAGTATCAGGGGACTTAAGTTGGTTTTTTCTTTGCTCTTGAACTCTCGCGCAGTAGCTACTTTCCACTTGCTATCCACGGAGAACAACTACTACGGAAATTTTCGCTCGGATTCGCTAGCTGAACTTTTGCAGGGAGAGTAGCTTAATCAGGCCAGGGGCAATCAAGACAAGGCTTTTACTTGACCCTTGCAATATATCTGCACACATTATAGTCGTGTGGTAAAAGCTGATAACAGCCGGGTGACTGTTCATGCCATCGGAGTCACTACGATTCAAACATTCCAGTTCCACCCATCAGCACCGATGTTAGTACTATGTGGGATGCATGCCAGAAGAAAGTAAAACAACTTTTCTTCATAGATATTTGATTTTTGCAAGCTTATGAGTTTAGATATTGTGAGATGCCCGTAGCAGTTAAATATCTTATCTTTATTAAGCATGTTAGAAGTTAATCAAACATTAGATTGACATCGTTTTATCAAAGTTCTTTCTATTTTATATTTTTTATCTGCTAAAGGAATATTTTCCCCTTTAGCGGAATAGTGGGAAACCATTATCAGATACAAAGACACGAGGGAAAGTTGAACCTTATGTGTAGAGTAGCGCTGCTGGACGGCTAAAGCTGCAGAAATATATCAAACATGCTGCGAATTTATAAAGGATCTACCTCATAAGAGCATCCTATACGAAAGAGTAAGGTAGAATACCTTCGTGAAGTGGCATTTCCATGGACTACCATGTATTGCATACTCTTAGCAAAAATTAACTTGCCAACCTCAATATTTTCTAGGTTCGGCCTTCACGGTCGTAAATAAAATTTATCATGATAGTTCTTACTGGCGCGGTTTCACTTGCAAATTGAGGAAAAGAATAGAGCATATAGCAACAATAGTTTATAAGAAAAGCGTAATCTATAGCACGCTCAATAAAGTATACGTGGCTACCTGCTTCAAGTATTTATATAAGTGCAATTAGTACTAATATTCCTCCTTAACACAAGAAAAGCTATTTCATTGCAAACCTTCGTAACGCCGCAGTCTTATCCGCAATTGGGGGGTTAATACTATTGGACCTAACTGATTGCACTACGCCTAATCTGTAAAGCATTTTTGAGTTGCCTTCGAAGTTGCACAGGGAGCATAAGAGGGAAACACTTTGTTATGAAATGTCAGTAAGGAGTTATTTGGGACCTGAGGTACCAGTGATAATAGTAGCAAAATACGAACATGCCTTTAAAGGCATTTGAACTCCTACTGTTACATCGAGGAAGCTGGTGTATTTTATGGGTTCAGATGGCTAGCATTGCTAGAAATATAGCAAAAATTTGGCATAGTTTCGGGACTTTCTTTGGCCTACTAGTCTACAACTCCAGGTTACAGAAAGGCTGTGAAATTCCCTCAGTAACCTCTATTGCTTTGCCTTCACCTTAACTGTGAATTTTCTAGACTGCGACGCATTATGGGCCCATTTTCTTGTGCATGCTATCTTGAGGACGGCAAAATTTTGTTATTGAAACACTATTTTTTTGCGCTACTGATAAGACAATGACTCTACAGACACGGCAAAGTATACTCATTCGCCTAGGGATCAATGATTTTGGCAGGCACGTGTAAGAATCGCCATACACCAGATCAAAAAAGTACTTATAAACCATAGTCCACCAGCAAAAAGAAATTATTTGATTAGCCTGCAATGCGTTTAGTGAGGTTAGCATTGAGGTAACAGGGAGCTAGTATAAACCCGAAAGTATTGCAAGAAATGAGGATGCCTAAGAACTTGGAATTGTAGCAAAATTTTTTCTTGTGTGAATACTTTTTCACCTAGTAACATGATGAGTCGGAAAAAATATTCAATTAACATGGAAGCAACCACTCAGTCCAGAACATATAGTTATTACCAAATGATACATGTCATGATTGAGTAAAACTCGCTCTTGTACATGGTGCACGCCTGTATAAACATCAGGATTGCTCACTAGAGGATAACTATTTGCTACAGATGTATTTTTCTGGGTGAACCATATGTTCTGCACTATATAACTATACATATGTACCTCTACATTCAATGTGTGTCCACCGCAGTACTGCTGTCCAGTATTAGCTGACAGCCAAATACCACTGCGGAGGAATCCTCTCGAGAAAGTATTGCCCTAACATGAATAACAAAACACTGCAAAAGTGATAATCTTCCTCTAATAAATGGTGTATAACATCATCTATAGGTTGCAACACTTTTTCCACCAAAGTATCTAGATCGTCATCACGACGCCTGAAGCGAAATTCTACATAATTAAAAAACATGACAACGGAGGTATTACTTTAAGATACTGGAAAAATTGCACAATTTCGAAATAATGTCCGGGCACACAATAGGAATTTTATATAGGGGCTTTAGTAACATACTTATTAGAATGACGCTGAATATGGGAAAGCCTCAAGATCTAAAGACATTCACTTTACCAAAAAAACAGTGATACATCTTTATTCATATTCCATAAAGCAATCCTCTATGACATTAAGCAAAAGACATTTTGGGGCATAAAAATTATTTATTGAATTTTTTTTTGAAAAAATTTGCACGACTCGGTTCGCTCTTTAAGTAGTCAAGGAAGAGGGCACAAGTTCCAGTATAAAGCGAATTACATGGGACTAGAGAATCTCAGCATTCCAGCAACCCAAGTAATGGTAGTTTCTACTTACTAAAAAATATCATTTACGAAATTTCGCCATGGAGATTCTTAGGAAAAGCACTGGAGTGTTGTTGTTCGTCTAAATAAACAAGAATACATCGGTAACATCTGAAAAAACATCATAAATGCCTCATATATAATTAAAAACACCTTATATGAACAATTATGCTCATGCATTTAATAAATTTGCATTGGAGCTGACAAACACGAGTTTTTTTTTTTAAAAGCCAAATTCATGTATCTCCTTCTGCTACGGATCAAAGGTTTTTGCTTATTGAGAGGTGTACCAGCTCACAGCTCTCCCCAATGCTGGAAAGAGGCTTTAACAAAGCTTTGCGGTGTTTGAAAAGGATTAGTCAAATATCCAAAAGATTACAGCTGCATTATAGCGAATTTCAAGCTTGCGCTTACAGTGAAGAATTTTATTCGTCTCCTAGTCCCTGAAGTATCATTTCTAGCAGCTTTGTGGTCCCCAATGCAGACTGCTACTGATGTAAATAGCGGGGGTTTCCACAATATGATGTATTCAGCTAACTGCGGAGAAAATGGATCACATGTGAATTTGTTGGAACACAGCTCTCCGACATTCCATTATGCTATTCCTTCTGAGCAGATGTTGTGCAGTTCCCATGATGTTGAAGAAAGCATTGATGGCAGCGAGTTCCAACCATTTCTGGAATTATCATATTTCTGCCAAAATTTTAATGAGATTGATGAGAAGCTTTTCGATGAATCTGGAGATTTTCCTTCATGTTTTACCGCCGTAGAAAATTTGGCTTCAATGAAGCTCCCATTTTCTGGGTGGAAGGCTTGGATAACCGAATTTGAGAAGGCTATCTCTTTCCCAGGTGTATCTTTTAAGGTCCCTAAACAGGATTCTCCTGTGGGAGCATCCGATGCAACACCAGATGTTCCAGTTTCCCCAAGTGGATCCAGTGTATCACCCCACCAGACTTGTCAAATATGCTTTGAAGCGTATAATGCGAAAGAAAAACTCCCTAAAATACTGGAATGCGGTAAAAGCTGCCTACTATGTAGTTTAGTTACATTTTATATTCTGCAGATTAATACATAATGCAGAGTAAATGAAAATCTCTGCTTTGGTGCATTGTTTGAGAGAAGCAGGGGAAGAATATACCCTATAGCGTGAAATTGCCTATAACAATCAACTATAAATATTAACTGTTGCTTTTTCTATGAATAGATCTGGAGCTTTTATACTTTTTATGTTGAGCTTTGATACTTATCCACAAAATTTTCTATGTTTTCAATTGGGTAACTAAAATCTCTTACGGAATTGACGTATTGAGATGGACTGAAAGCTGAGTTTTTCGAGGGTTTTTCATCGGTACCATTCATCTTGGAGGCTATTACCACTATTTTTTGTTGTGCATAGAATTTACAAAGAGCCCATTTTATCATGAGAATCCTGATAAGGGGAACACATGTCTTCTCTCTATTTTTTTCGTTGCGAAGATCATCCGCTATAATCTTACCTACGTAGCACAGCCAGTGAAGGACGTAAAGCATAAAACATTAGAATTTAGTTCTCAATGCATGCGAACACTCAATTTTCATAGGTAAAGCTGAAGTCTATATTTAAAATTTTTTTTTTACGAATCCGCTTCTTCTTAGCATTTGCAGCTTGCTCTCTTGTTTTCAGGTCACACAATGTGCCTGGAATGCCTATCACGACTTGGTGTAAACAGTTTCTTAGTATGTCCGTGGTGTAGGAAGCATGCGAAAGCAGTTGCGAGCAACTTTCTAGCCCTCGGCCAGGAGGTGAGTGAGTTTACTAGGCAACTTTTCCTCATAGAGATATAAACTAATGTAATTACAGACAAGTCTCGCGAATATGATGAATGTGCTGGGTGCTAAAGAGCGGCAGAACTTTAGATTCACCTACGCTGATTAATGCTTTACCCTACGTTCAACACACTATTCTTATCAAGAAATTTTATTTAGCAACTTCTCAATGATCTGATCAACTTCGCGTCAACTTTTTCACGTGAAGCAGCTTTTTTCTTTTTTTTTTAATTAAGGGATTTAAGCAGGTAGTGTAGATTCCAGCATGATTAGTATGTGACACGGGTTTTTTTATAGCCAAGGCAGACGCGGTTTATGTGGGATGCGCCAAAATATGACCGAGTTATACTATTTTCCACTGAAAAATTTTCGTGATTTTAGTGTGCTAATAAACTCAAAAATTGGTGTTTTTACGGAGACAAAGTTTCGTGATCTTTAAACGTTAATAAACTCAAAAATTGATGTTTTTTTATAAAATATATTTAAGCAGCCCTGTATTGCTGTAAAACTCTGTAAAAATCATTAGTTCCAGAAAAACTTACATTTGTTTCGCTTGATCTTTCAAAGTCTTCCGTGAGGTTTATTTGTCCTCATTGGAACAAGATTTTACGTCTCAAAAAGCTTACAGCTACAAAATTATGATGAAATTTCTGGGAGAGTATAGTTTTTTGCATTAAAATTGAGAATGGATTGCATATGCCTAGCAACCAGGTCTTGCGATAGCCTTTGAATTTGGTGTTCCCTTTGTAATGGATTCATTGGGTAAAGGTTTAGTGATTGCTTGCATGCGATGATGCCTCTAAGCATCTCCATAAAATGCCAATTTAACACGTTTTTTAGCCCCCAAAATGCAATAAGGATAAAACCGTCGACTCAACTGGCTCTTCTATTGAAGGCAATGAGGCAACTACGTAAGTAAAATTTCTTTCAAGTACCTTCTCCAAGTTTAGCCCTTGGATTATTGTGATATCCTTTGTTTCTATCCATTAAATTGTGGACTATCTGAATTAAGTAAAGTGGAATGAGGAGGCTAGAACATTTCACCAAAACATTATAGGAATTGTACTTGAAGAGAGCTGCCTCTTAAACGAAAGCTTAAGGTTCTGGCAGGTTAAAGTTATAGATAGAATTGTAGCAGAAGTAAATTCATTCAGGCCAAGATTCGCTCTTGTAATCCATAAACTGCAGATGGAATAAAAAATTGCAGTTTTAGGAAATTTAATGTTTAAGGTGGTATACCGTGTATTCCACAGGCTTTGGATGAATAAGATGAGTTAATGTGTGTGTCTCTTTTGAGCTCGCTTGGCTCTTAATTTTACTCATGTTGATGCAAAAATTTCTAGGCTTTTTCCTGTGATCTCAGAGGTGGTGTGTGGGTATACCTACCTACTGTAGTGCTTATTACCGCTTAATAGCTGCGAGAAGCATATCCCATGCTTCACATTTTGAGCGAGAAATTGCTGGTTTACTTGCTGATTTTTCAAACTCTTTACGTAAATTTGAAGTGAAACTGTCCAGGAAGCTTGAATATTCTATGAAATTGAAATCTGTGTGGTGGTGTAGATATTGAAATTAGAACTTGAAAGTTTGAATATAAAAATGATACAATGATTGGTATTACTGGAAAAAAACATAGTGTTTCGGTGTTTAATGTAATATATTGTGATGATAAGATAATATTTTTGTTTTTTCAAACTTTTCAGAGTTTGCATATCAAATATATTGGATTTATTATATTGCGTAAAGCCATGAAAAAAATCGATTTTTTGCTATAAATTAAAAAATATTTTTGGTCTAGATTTCACTAGATTTTTGGCTTGAAAGAGATAGTCCTTATACTTTATGAATGGCATGCTGAGCTTTGGGTATTGTAATTCTTTTGTGGGTTAGCATTGAAGAGAGGCAAGAATGCTTGCAAACTTCAACACATAGCAAGCTCAATGAGGTCTTACCCAAAATATGGGCTATTTTTAGTAAATTTTAGTATTTCTTCATGTCTCGCCTCTATTTTTCTTTCAGTTTGTTATGCAGGATACACAAAAAACCCTACGTTTCCCTATGTGGTTAGTAAAGGATTTTTTTTTTTTTCTAAGGCAATTCACTTTTTTTTTCTGTGTTTAAACCGCTATGCTTGAGCTGCAACCTTCCATGGCTACAATGCTTTTTTGCCGTTTTTCAGTGATTTTACGAGAAAATGGCTTTATTTTTTTTACAAAAGACACATAATTTTTGATGATTTTTATGGATTTAGTGTTTCTAGGCCGTAGAGTATTGAGCAAATGATACTGAGCGATGCTTTCTCTATTGATATTTTTACAGTGGAGGATAAAATTCCTGGTTTCCTAGCTAGAAAATCGTGAGGTCGTAGTAGCTATCTTGCGCTTAGTGCAGTCATCCATAATGACAGGGATGAAAGTTTCAAATTATAGTAGCTTTGTTGCAAGTATTTTAGTTTAGCAGCCATGAGAATATGTTAGCCAGTCTTAGCATCAGGCTTAGCAGCAGGATTAGCAGTATTCACAAGCTTAGCGGGCTTAACACGATTCACGCAATTCCCAGGCTTAATGCCTTAATTGCAGGAAACGATGTTTAATTGGATATTTTTCATCTTCTCGCACTCTTTAAAGTGTGAATATGATAGTAGGGATTGTTTTAAGTTTATTTTTTGAAGGTATTTTCGAAATATACCCCCGTATCCTTTCAGCTAGACTCTGCGAGGTTTATATATGTATAAAATAATGGTGTAAAATCCGTATTTATAACGTTTTTAGCTCTAGGCTAGCGTGTAATTTACCTTTTTTTCGAAACTGCGCCGCTTTTTGTATATTCTAAATCGCCACGGTAGAGATGATATCTTCTATTGTTATGCATGATTAGCAATTTGATAGTAATCAATTACTAAATCCCTTTTTTGCGTTTGTGTGTAATTCTTGTATTCCACATGAATTTGGACGAGGCTTAAATTTTTTTCAAAACTGTCTATACTCTTTGGAAAGTTAAGTATGAGCTCTTAGCCTCTCCCTCTGTGTGTTTGTGTGTTTCCCCCTCGTAAAGTACATCTTTTTTTTCTGCGGAATTACGAGTCTGTAATTATTTTTTGTGAATATTTTTACGCTTTAGTTTGAAGAGGAAGTTCATCTCCTGTGTCTTATAATGTGCTTTTTATCTGGCTCTTTTAGTTGAGTGCGACCAGCTTGTCTGTACCGGTTGTTTTGCAAAATCTGGAAGCTTCCACTACGACTCTCGCAGCCACAGGCGGATTAGATTGCGAGGATCTCTCTGTGGGGTTATGAAAAAAGCCGAAGGATGTGAACGGGTTAGGGTTGTGTGTGCGAATTTAGCGAAAAAAAGGAATTTTTTTACTGTCGAAGGTATTCGTTTCTTCAAAGGTGAAAAATGCTACCAATCATTACTAATCCTTTTCTGATGATTTTCGTGTATAAATGCTTGGATACTTATGTACTTTAACCTTCATAAGTTATAGTTTTACTTTTTGCTTAAAGCTTCGCTGCTTGCTTAGCTCTTCATGAGCAACTTTCTTGGCAAAGTGCAAGGAAAAGGATATACTTGAAGCACTTCTTGCTGGTTCTACAGAGTAAAAATTGGTGGTATGAAAAAAAAGCACTCTTTGATCTACAAAGCTTTATCATAGTGGACCCCGAGTGTGTTCTGTGAGTATGTTTGAGAAATCTATAATGAGTAAAAAAATTAGAGAATTCAGGTTAATGGTTTTTGAAGATACCTTCTAGACTAGTCTTTGAGCAAATAATCTTGTGGTGGTGGTATTAAAAAGAGCTCGCAAAGATTGAAAATGTATGAAATGGGCGGCTTTGTGAATCTCTTAATCGACTTTTGCTGGCTTGCTGATCCAGTCAGTGTGTGCATTTCTCTTGATCCGAGAAGATTCGATAAAGTTTAGGCGTATTTTACTCTCAAAGGCCGACTTCTTTTTGTAGGAAATGACTGCCATGGTCATCAACGACTATATATATTTCATGCTGGGAATTATTAGAGCTTTTTCGTAGTAATATTCATTAGATGAGGATTTGTTTATTTGCCATTTTTGGTAAGTTTGCCAAGCGTGTTAAGGCTTGAGAAAATTCCTGGCAAATAGCTTTGCGGGTGTCTTTAGGTATATCTTCTCGCAAAGCTTCATTCTTGCAAGAATCTTAACTTACAAGTAGTAGTACTTTTCCCAAGTCACACCCCCTTGTGGTCCTTTATTGATGAATCAGCTGATATCTCCTTTAAGCATGAAGCTGCTAAGCTGCACTTGTGAGCATTAAAACACTTTTTCAGCGGTTTTGAGCCAATCAGTGAGGCTTATCATAGTGCAAAAAATATAGGCTTATGAATGAAGGATGTGCTTTTGTCTCCTCGAGCAGAGGGTTTCATTTTTTGCCATATGAGTCTCCGTTTTGGTGAATTTTCTTTTCAATTTTTTGACAGACCCATCTGATAGGCTGCTGTTTTTTAGAGCAGGATGTTCTCTTATCACACACTAATTTGCTCCGTATAGATCTATAGCTGTCATGATTACTGATGAAACTGAGCCTTTAGCTGCTCTTTCTTTCCTGTTTTTGCTGAAAAATGGCACACTTCTTCCTAAAGTTCTGGGAAAAGCTCATTGAATGAGTACTCGTAAATTTTGGCGATCTCCCTATATATCAAGTGTCGTTTGCAAGCTTTTTTGCATGCTTTTTGGATAGGCTTTCTCTCTATTTGGTAAAATTGTCGTGCTCAGTAAATTTTTTCCCTGGTAAGTAACCTTGAAAAAAGCTGCATAACCTAATGTGCACTGTAATAAGCTGCGAGTTAAGTCGTAGATTTTCCCCTTTTCTTAAAGTTCTTTTTTGACTTGTGTTTTCTTTGCTTTTTTCAATGTCACTTTTTAATTGATAGGCCCTAAAAGAGGGTTTTTATACGCGAACTTAATTACCATGTTTTGCGGAAAATTATTCAGTGGTATAGTTGTGTATCTACGGAACTGATGAAAAAGGTTTTTCCTGAGATAAATCTGGGCCCAAAGGTAATTTCAATGATTCTTACTCTTCAAGGAAAAATTTTTGGGCTAGTTATGCTACATTAGGTTTTTTTCTTGAATTTTTCCTGGTTTGAACTCTTTCTCGAGGCAATTACTTTATTTTTTCTAATCTAATCTTAAAACCTGGATCATAATGGCTTATTATTAATGCAGATTTTGTATCTAATCGCGGCAGTAGTTAAAACTGCGTTAAAAGTACGTCTAATTGTTTGACTTTTCCAGTTTTATAAAGAAAAATTACCTGCAGAAGAAGTTATTTCTTACCCACCAGTGTTTCTGTATCTGCGAAATTTCCAGCTGCTTTTTTTGGCTCTCCAGATTATCCAAGAAAGTTATCAAGAGGCTGCAAATAGCGTGAAGCAAGCATCATTAAGGAGAAAGAAACAACTCCAGGATTTAATTGATCAAATCAGCGCCGAATCGGTACATCAATAAATTTTTATAGGGTGCATTCAAAAGTTCAGGGGGGGTTGTGTTTTTTATAGTTTCTAAAAAATAATTGTAAACTAGTGTAGATATGTGTGTTTGACACTCTTAGCAGTGTGGATATGTGTGCGTGCGACACTATTATAGTAGGAGATGTGTGTGACACTCTTCTCAGTGCAGACATGCTTTTTGCGGCTCTTCCCACTGCAGATATGTCTGTGTGCGTGAGTAAAATAGTAGGAGGTGTATTTGCGATTCTTTCCAGTGTAGATATATATATATATCTATATATATGTGTGTATGTGTGTGTAAGTAAAGCAGTAGGAGGTGCATGACTTTGATGAACCATGAGGACTTACCTTTTTCGTTTCTTTCTCAATACAAATGCTTTTTCTAGAGATAATATTCAATCTTAAGAGGGTTACTGCTTATTAAACCACATTCCAGCATTTTTTTTTGAAGCTCAGAGCATGTTTGCTTATAATATTATAGGCAACAGAAGGATTTGTTTTGCGTATATATATCATAGTTGCATGGTCGCTAACCTTGGAGTGTATCTACACTCCAAATATCACTCTAGCGTTTTCTGCTTAAACTTAACTCACGGTTGTGCGAAGCGTGAAAGCGGCAAATCCAAAAAATATATGGACCAGTGCACACCTCACGTATGCATCATTTTTGCTGCTGATTTTCCCCCCTGTTTACTCAGCTTATTTTCTTTTCTTTTCCACAGGAAAGTCTACTTGTTTCACTAAACCAAGCTTGTGTGCAGCAACTCGCTAGCATACAAAAAAGGAAAAAGTTGCTTGAAATGTATTTCAGCTTCATTGAAGATCGATTGAAGCATTTTCAGAAATTTCAGAGTTTCCTGAAGTCTTTTGGTGAGCTGAAGTTTGAGTGACACTTTAAGTTTGCGCAAATATTGCTTCAAGATGGCCAGAAAAACCATGTACAACTTTGATGACGCTGCGTTCAGAAGAGCTTGAAATTTCGTCAGTTTAGGCTTGTATCATCTCATAAGTACTTCTCTCAAATTAGTTAGGTAGCTGGGTATAGAGGGAATCAAGGCGATTAATGATTAAAGAATACTTCTGGAATATATACCTCCTTGAAACAAATTTTTTCCTCAATCTTCTTGCAGGAATTTAATACCTAGCTGAGAAGATTCAAGCTACTCATATAGCTCGCTGGTGATTTTCGATGAAAATTTACCTGCAAGGGCTGTATAACACACTCTTTTTCTCATCATCTCAAGGCTTTTTCGAATTTCTTCGTTTTTTTAGCACTTTGAGGACGGCAAAATGGCTTTGCTGCACAATTTCTATTGTAACTCACTTGAGTTAGTGGCTTATTCCCTGAACTACATATAGTTTTGTACTAGGTTTTAATTAAGGAAAACTAGGGTTTTTATAATACTGCCATTGATGGTTACTTGCCTATTTGTGGCGAAACATATTTTCTCCCGAGTTTTTCTCCCACAGACCAGCAGCTCTCCCTAGCATCAGTATCTGCAGAGCATGGAGCGGTGCTGGAAAATTCTGAATTCCGTGCAGGCCAGGAATCTCTGGACACTGTGATAGACTCCTTCAACTGCCAGTAAGATAAGCATGCACAAAAATTCTTCAACTTTTGCTTGTTTTATCATCCTGCAGTATATGCTAGACATTTCGAATTATCATGGTAAGCATTTTTTTGCATTTCAAGGTCAGAAAACCATTATTGCAATAAGAAAAGTACGACAAGCAGATGTATTGCGTAGATTATAGGTCAGTTTATTTGCAAATAGAAATTTTTTTTTTACAGATATTTCCATTACTACGTAATCACTGAAAACTACTATTTTCTGTCTATTATTTCTCTCAAAAAGCTTTGAAAGTAAGAAAAATAAGGATAAAGTGTAACTTTGTGCTGTCTATAACCTTTCCCATACACTCTTTTATCCTTCGTCGACATGCAATGCGAAAAAACTATTAAGCTGAGTGGCTCAAGCGTCTAAGCAGGAAAATGTGTAATTAGACTCTGTTTTACCAATTTAAGGGATAGCACCATTTGGATGGACACATCCGTTTCGGTATGCATTGGTGTTGGCATGTATCCGGTTTGGCACACATCGGTTTCGTCACCCACCAATTTCAGCATGCATTACTTATACCCTCCTTCATTATCCTATTGGTTTCTTCTTCCTGATGGGCAAAACTAACTCTAGAATAGTGCTTGGAACAAGTTATGATTCCTTCCTCCTTTTAGAGAACCAACGTATTAACTTTTGAGAAATTTTAGGCTGCTAATACCACAAGTCCTAGCCTCCAATGCTGATCCAATCCCCGAAGTATCGACCACTGAGTGCATACTGACGTTTCACCCAAGGTCTCTTGAATTTTTGCTGGAGCTACATGCAGGTGAGTCACGTTTTAACAAAGGCATAATGATAGATTAGCCATTTTTTCATAGAATTCTTCCTGATGCTCCAACGGTGACCCGGAAAAATCTTTTTATTAATAATCTTTCGCAGCATATTTTTTCGCATGAGATTAATTAGACTTACCATTATCTGCCATGAATCGTTTAATACCTTTTATGCCCTTACTGAGCTTTGCTACGCAATAGCAGCGCAAAATTCTGCTTATGCGTATCGAAAACTTCAAATGAAGGGTACCCGCCGCCTGCACGCACTTTCCGTTGGGTTTGTAAGGTGTACCCACCCCAAAATCTACCTTTTTTTCCCTCCAAGGGGCAGCTATGCATAACTTGGTTAGCCAGCCATAGCAATTGCGAGTTGGGTAAATCTGGAATGAACATCATCATGCCGTGCAACACACTAAACTAACTTTTTTTCAGGCAATATTTCCAATTTTTAGCTAAAAATTATTGCCATCTTCAACATTTTCTAACAAATGTTTTTTGTTATACAATTCACCCATTTCAAAAATGAGGGCGCACCCTCTTCATATACTTTATTTTTTCTCACCTGAGCAAGGTTGCATCTAAATTAAGCACTCTGCTCGTTTATGACTGAGAATTCGCCTTTCGCATGCAAGATACTGTGTGGAGCAATCCCACTTTAGAAAAATAGGTAGTTTTAATTACCTATATTAAAGATATATATGCAACTGCCTTTATCCATGTACTAATGGCAATGTTGAAGCATCATACTAACTTATTATAAGAATGGTACAACAGCCATTGCTTTTGCTTTTCCTAATCCTGCAGTGTGCATGTGTGTATTATACCTTCATAAAATTCTTTAGCTGCTGCAAATATTTATCGCTTCGAGCTTTACTTTCATCACTTTTGCCTATGATGGCATGACTGATACTAGGGTTTTTTTCGTGATGGATGAGCACACACATACAGGTAAAACTGCAGCAGTTTTCATTAAGCAGATAATCTGAATTTTGCCTTCACTGGTGTGGGTCTCATTCACAAGGGTGATTTTTATCTTGCAAGAGTTGTGTACTTAGCTCCCCTGGAGATATAGGCATATACATGCCACATATTAAACACCACCACACTTTTAGTCTTGCCACGTTTGCACGGCTCATTACAAGACCGTCTCCGCCTTCCCGAGCCTCCAAGTAATTAGATAGCTTCTCCTTAAGCAAACCACCCCAAAATGCGGTTTTCCCACCCGGATTTAAGAGCTTTATTCAAACACTTAAACATACACTCACTTTCTCACTGTATACATAGCACAATTACTAAGTAAAGCTTTGCCCAAACCTTGTGTACGCGTCACCATTTTACAATCGCTGTTCACCAGGCTGAACATTTAATCAGCCCAAATGACAAGTGTCTACGGAATTTGCCTACTTTTTGCCGTCAGAAAAACATAAGCAGGAAGTGCCGAAAAGTTCGACCCCCGGACTAGGCTGCCACCGCTTCGGTTATGGGCCTGGGCTGAATCGGCGTCATCGACGAAAGCATTCTAAAGGGCATGGTGTGACACCGCAGGATGGACACAATGGCGAAGGATACCCCTGAGTGGGACGAACGACGTCATGTTTATGATGCCGCAGTCACCCTGCAGTTTACGCAGGTCGGTCAGCGTGAGGCGTGGGAATCAGTACTAGCCACAGCATTCAACACACTCGGCCGCCACCTCAGCATGACAGCGGCCAAAAGCCACAATCATTCCACAGCAATGCCAGTTCACCAGTTCCCCCTGTGACGCTTTGCTGGCATGAAGATACATCGCGTGCAGCCCGAGGCCCGTTAAATCGTGATGATTCGATGGTAACGAAGTTAGTGCCAGTGGCTTCATCAGTGCATAACCAACTGAGCTACGACGAGGTGTCGGTGCCAGCAGACAATCCGATAACCGAACATAATTATTGAATCTGCTACCCTCACGGCCAAAGACTGAAACTCGCCGCAAAATTGGAATGACCCAGCTGAACAAGCAGCTCTCTTCCGCCATCCACAAGTTTGGAATCGCCCTGGCAAGTCCATAAGCAAGCATTCAGTGGCAGGCCAATGACTAAAGCGCCCTCACGCAACCCCAAGACACCCTATAAGCGTATCGCAACCAGAAGAGCTTTCTACCCTACCGGGGCAGTCCACTCCACTTAAAAACAAAAACACCAAGACCCACAAGACGCATGCACCGCGCAGAAATTAATACACAAGCAGCATGTACGCTGAACACCATGCAAACGCCACAGATATGCACCCCTGTAGCGCCATGCGCATCATAAATACTCAATCCCGCGTGTTAAGCCAGTATCGGCGAAGCCGCGGCCACAAAACAAAGTGAAAGCAGGGCTAATGCCAATCCCAGCTGTCGCCCTGAAAACCAGTCAACCCACAAACAAGCGAGACAACGGTAAATCCATGATTTATACATTGCATATCCTGCTCTGCCTGCACCGTACGCCAGTTTCGTTCGCGCAAATTTTCGTGCATGAACTTTAACAGCCATAGTGCGATGCAGAAAAATGAGCCTAACCACTACTACTGGTGCACTAAACACTAACTGCGAAAGTTTTTACACGTAAAAAGTTTGAAGCCTGGTGACGACCAGGGTAACTATCCAGTTTCAGAAATCTGTGACATACTAAATGCTTGCGATCAAAATCTACATTATACATGTGGCCGCCGCCCACATTCGATACATTCGAGAAATTACGTAGCCGCGAGGCTAAAACCTTTCCTAAACCGATAAGATATACCTATGTCATGATAAAGCGATTGCACATATATTCCAAAGTAAATGCAATATAGCCAAACATATTTCTAGCATTACACTACTCCTTGATCGAGCATAGCGTCTGCAACCTTGATGAAGCCAGCGATATTCGCCCCCGCTGCAAGATCCAACGGGTTACCAGTATATTCACTGGCGGCTTTTTGGCAGGACTCAAACACATTCTTCATAATATCGTGCAGCTTGCTGTCAACCTCTTCCTTGCTCCATTTTAGTCTCATGGAGTTCTGAGACATCTCCAGCCCACTAACAGCTACACCACCAGCGTTGGCCGCTTTAGCAGGGCACAAAACAATGTTGGCCTTCTTGTAAACTGCTATTGCTTCCAAAGTAGAGGGCATGTTCGCTCCCTCAACTACAGCAATGCATTGACTCTTTGCCAAAGCCTCAGCATCAGAAGCATCTATCTCATTTTGAGTGGCACAAGGGAGGGCGATGTCACACTTAACGGTCCACGGGCGCTGACCCGCCACAAACTGAACGGTGGAAGACGCCATCTCGGACAGCCTACCACGCTTCGCGTTCTTCAACTCCATAACCTCCTCTACTTGCTCCTTGGAGAATCCACTTTCTTGGTAGATATATCCGGCACTATCACTGAATGTGACCACCTTAGCCCCCAATTCGATAAGCTTAAGCGCTGCATATTGGGCGACATTCCCGCTGCCACTGATGACACACACCTTTCCAGAAAGGGATGTCTTCATAAACTTGAGCAACTCCTGGACGTAATATACAGCCCCGTAGCCAGTAGCTTCTGGGCGAATTTGAGAACCACCCCACGATAAGCCCTTGCCAGTGAGCACACCTTCAAATCTGTTTACTAGCCTCTTAT
This sequence comes from Nephromyces sp. MM_2019, assembly GCA_015657535.1. Lineage (NCBI taxonomy): Eukaryota > Apicomplexa > Aconoidasida > Nephromycida > Nephromyces > Nephromyces sp. MM_2019. The sequence goes on along the minus strand of JADHZB010001258.1, from coordinate 74,949 downwards.
ACTGCCCAAACATAAATCCAATTTCACGTCCACCGACACCTATGTCTCCAGCAGGGACGTCGGTATCAGGTCCGATATGGGCGCTCAAGTTAGTCATGAACGACTGGCAAAATCTCATGACTTCGGCGTCACTCTTTCCCTTAGGATCGAAATCTGATCCTCCCTTGCCACCACCCATAGGAAGGCCTGTGAGCGAGTTCTTGAATATCTGCTCAAAGCCCAAAAATTTGATGATAGACAGGTTCACAGAAGGATGGAATCTAAGACCGCCCTTGTACGGTCCTAGAGCGCTGCTGAATTGAACACGGAAACCCCTGTTGACTTGCTGATACACAAGAATTTGAGAAAGATTCCTATAAGCCTAAGTAAGCTCCTGGGCTAAAGCACGTCTTTAGAAAAAACATTTACAAGTACAAAGTTGACAAGGAGAGTTCAGAACCTCCACCAAACAAATCATTCAATACACCTTAATAGAATGTCCTAGCATGCTGTGCTGATGCGAATGCTATGAAGTCATGTACAACAAATCAAAAGTAACAATATGTACCGTAAAAATTTTTAAATATAACAAAATGATTACCTGTTTTCCGTTGTCATCTACCCATGGTACCCTAAAGGATATGACTCGCTCAGGCTCTAGGAGAGATTCCAAAGGGGATATGTATTCAGAATGCTTTATCAACAATGGCTCCAAGGTGAGCAGCACCTCCTGCACTGCTTGCAAAAATTCCTGTTGATGAGGGTCACGAGCCTTGACCTTCTCATACACAGCCTTCAAGGCCTGGTCGGCCTCAAACGTGCCATGTAAACCATTTCCAATCGTCATCTTGATCTGATAAAAGTATACATATGATAAATAAAGAATTAACGCGTACAAAAAAAGGCCAATCGCACCAACCCTGCACCCCACCAGCACGGATATTCTCCGCTGCCTCAATATTGCACAGGATGTAAGCTCTGCAATCAAATTGTCACTCGCATATTCATTGCAGATAAAAGCCTCGTATCACCTAACCATCTAAAACAGGCTGTTTTGTATGAAGCAAAACTAAAAGCCATGTAAAGAAACTCCTTGCCTCCAAAAGCTAAAGCCACAAAAACCACTCAATAACAAGAAATAGCTGGCAAACAAGAGGTAACCTCGTGCGCATATTTAGACCGAAAAATGATATATAGCCACCTGCATGCACACGCACGCAGGTGCGAGGTATCTTCAATCCAAAAATGATTACAACTAAACTCGTCAAGCAAACCAGCGTGTTTGCACCAAAAGAAACAGTCGGCGTGCTCCAGTGTAACTTCACTTGTGAAGCTAACGAAGGCACAACCACAACTGCACACCCAAGAAAGCTCCAACGTATACAAGAAGCAAAAAAAATAAAGCGAGCGCGCATGGATTCATAACGCAAACAAATCAAGTGGGAGTTTCCCTACATTGCCATATAAGGACATGGGAGTTTGCCTATATTGCCATATAATGACATCTGGTACTCTCCTGCCACGAATAAAAGTTGCCAAAGTGGCGATATCGCTTGGAATGTATTACAGACAACTGGAGGCACTCGCGGGGCAATATGCATTTAGTGTCACATACATAAATTAAAAGCTTGATCATTCATCAAAACCAAACCACGCGACTAAGCCGAAGGTTCTACAATACGGGCAAAGGGCTATAAAAACAATGCTCGATAGCGCGTGCTAAACATAAATAGGAGCATGCAGCAATCAAACTCACCAAAAGTAAGTTGCTGGGTTAATAAGAAGAAATATAGAGGGTTCGTAGCCGTGATTAAAAGCTAACTAACAGAGGCAACTCAAAAAGAGGCAAAGTACAAAAAACAAGGTACAAAATGATTTCTGACGTTCCGTGGTGGTGGTATCAACATCGAGGTAGTAGGGTTTGCCAGCAGTTGTACCCTTCGGTGTATAGATACGGCGAGTGGTACTTGAGTATGATGAGCATGCCATTGCAGTGTTATTTTCGCGATCACGCTAACGAGGCTTTTGCTGCTTGGTACATTGTCGCGGTAGCCTGCAACGATGCTCAGGTTGTGCTTAGGGGAGGTGAGCAGATGTCCAACGTAAACTAGAGTTTTCTGCCACCTTATGGTGTAGCCGCACCGAGGGCTTTCGACTTACGCTTCGTCACAACGTGCTGTCTTTGTTAGACGACTAATTGCGGCAGTGGGCTTCAGAGGTCATGGGTGCGGGAATTTGGTTGGCAGAAAGATGGTTCGTGCCCTACCTACTCTGTCAAAACAAGGGGGTGGTAGGCAGAAGGATGTTAACGCAGCCGAGCGGCGAAATCCGGAATGGTAAAAAAAGGGCTGGATGGGATTAGGGTATAAAGCGCATACGGGGGGGAGAGAATAAGGGGAGGTAACAATGGGGGGGGAGGATAGGATGTACCAAGTTCACATCTGACCGGGAGGACTTCAATTGGGGGTTATGGGGTGGGGCGCAGGGGGGTGGGGATTACATAGAGGGAGGGAAAGGGGTAGGAGAATATATGTCTGGGAGGATAAAGGGCGAGGGGGGACGTATGCTCGGCAATAAAGCAACTGTAGCACGGTGCTGACACGGTCACGGCAGCCGTAGCTATAAGTAAAGTAGGTCAATGTGCTGCACGTCGTCACAGAATACGTTTAAGCAATGGGAAGATGAAACTAAATAGGTGAGCACAAACAGCAGCAATAGCAAGTAAGGGGGTAGAAACAGGTTAATCAAAAGCCATAGATGGAAAGTAACGCAAAGGTTAGGGATTCGTATCTTAGCTTATGAATGTATATCAGCCACCGAAACCACTACCGATGGAAAGGCCAAGATTCGAAACGCAGTCCATAGAGGTTTATCGGGAAACGTTAATGAGGTGTTATCATGTCAAGAAAATATGAGACCACCTTGTGGCTGGTAAATCCGCGGCAAACGTTCATCTTTTCAGGAAAAATAGGGAACGTCTATCAAATAAGCCAGTAACATATCTACAAAGAGTAGAGTCAACACTATAGGACGCGCAGTCTGTTAACATGTAAAGCCATGGCCAGCTGTCGCAGAAATTTAATAAGAGCACTTTGTTACCCCTATTCTACGTCAAAAATTGAAGTTTTAAATAAGCCAGAATACTTCTTTAATTTTCGATATAATCTTTTGGTCTGGAGCTACAGGAAATTCGCTGAGCTTTGTTGCGGTACTGCACGCAGTTGTACTTTTTGTAGAAAGTATGAGAGCAAATAGAACTGTTTAAATAAAGAGATATATGTCGCTGGTGAGTAAGCGCACATAGAAATATTGTTGCTACTTCATAAATACTGCTGACCGGCAAGAATGAGGATGCTTTTCTTGCTTAATGTGTCCCATCCGCTGTTACAATGTATCTGGTAAAAGCGTCCTTGGAGTAGCTTTTCAATATAGACTCCGCTGGTCAATGTTTCCTAGTGAGATGCATTGTAGTGGCGCATACAATTTAGGTCACACTTGATGGATAAGCTTCTTAGCGTTTTATTTCGAAAAATTTGTAGCAGTATCCTAACATGGGACATGGAAACACGATCAGCGCTAAAATTTTGTTAAAGCAATTATAGTTAAAGAACTACATATACTAACGGGGGTATCTCTAGCACTAAACTCGGTCTCCATAAAAATCTATTTGCAAAGGCTAGTTAAACCGAGTGGGCTCCTTTTTGTTCAATCTATATGCAGTAGTGACATGCCAATGAATGATGTACTGGCGTAACTTCATTTCCTGTGACTTACTAAAATAGAGCCTCAGAGCTATGTGTCTTCAATAAATAATATATGCAACTCACTTAATAAGAGCAACAGTTTAGTATGACCTCTTAATTTAGATAGCCATGCATGAATGTACGGAAGGATTCATCCGCTGTTGGCATGACACGCTACAGCCGAGGTGCTTCGTATCGCACAAATTTATTATCTCTTAAAAAGCATAAAACGGAAGCTCCAGCTAGTCGCTTTAAAAAAGCGAAGGCTAGTAGGATAGTACTTCTTTTGACCTAGCATATCAGCTTAAATTTTCTCTCCAAAAAGCTTTAATTTTATGTAATTCCATCGGTATGTGTAACTTCTGTGTCCCCTATACTACTATATCTGAGGAAGTAAGGATTACATAGCTTACATGATGCCCTTCGCATGTCTAGCTACAAAATGGACCTAGATATATTTGGTTTTGCTTATAGCCGGATGCTTGTATTTAAGCGCTTATTCAGGATAGTATATTGATGCGAGAGATGCTATTCATGTAGCTAAGCATAACAAAATTTGCTCGCTTTTTATTATATTCCCTACATCAAACGGATAGAAATATGCTAAAGCCACTTCGTGGTACTGCTTCCTAAATTAAATATGATTCACAGCTATAAATTCGGTAAGCAGTACTTGGAGTTCACGATGCACCTATTGGCGTTTTGTGCATAGTAATAGTACAATCAAAGACTAAAATAGTATGCGTCGTGATTCCTGCTTAAACTAGGTAGTTTACGAGGATGCTTTTTGTGCACTTTCCCTTAAGATGTGTTTCGTTTAAATTAGCGTTATTAGATCTTCGGAAAAACCAGAAAAATGTAGATACTTTACTGGTCAACACTAGGGAAGCTTCTGCTGAGATGAGGCGTAGTCCAGGTATCTTTGGACAGAATACACAATTTCCGTTCCGATAATTTCTCAAGATCTTGTACCACTTATATATAATAACCGCTGTGCATTTAACTTCTGCTCCTCTACAAATGAAAGTTTGCTCTAAGTTTTTTGTAAGCATTATTGCTATTGGGGGAAATGCCTCAGTGACGGAAAATCAATGTCATTAAACAATTTTCCGGGGTGTATTAGCTAGCCATACAACAGCATGAATTACGCCGAAGGAATTTTTTTTGTCGCTGAATAAACGGAGAAGTTTTATCCTGCATTCAACTAGACAAAGCCCAGTCTAGGCTACTTTGAGTAAATTTCAAGTCACAAATACTGCGTAAATGCTACCATCAGAATGTGTAACAATCCATAACCCCAGAGACAAGGCTAACGTCTGAGGTGGCGCAGCAGCGTGGCATAATGGACCAAAATGTGACCTGTGGTCCCAGCTTTGGCTTCCAGCTAAAACGTGGCGACGCAGGCGAATTGACTTTCAAGACTTGAGGTACGTTGACAAAAGGTCAACCGGTGGGACTAACTGTGGAGTAGCGGCACGTGCATTCGACGCAGCGGAGGCCATATGATACAAATATGTCTCCTTAGTTGACTGGACTGCCACATTTTTTATTGATGAATAGCCACAAATTCGTGTGGGTTACTACGTGATGTAGCGCATTGCGCATGAAAAAGTTTGGCTTTACTCCTTGAGACATGTACCAGCCAATAAAGCTGTAAATTTTCCTGCAGCGCTGCGCCGCTCGCTGATACACTTTTTAGATACAATGACACCTGCGGAGGCGGATAGTTTGAAGGGTCCTCCTGAAGGACATGCTATGGGATCATCCGATAATAGGAATATCTCCCATAACGATGCAGGCTCTCATATTTTGCCTTCTAGCCGGGGCTTGAGAATTGCAATTTTTGTAGCAGCCCTATCTATGCTTTTGAGCCTGGGGTACTACATGCTTGCTACGCCGGGTGACAATGAATTAGAGGATGAAGTAATCTATTCAAGAGCGTCTAGCTCATTTGAGAACTTTCAGGACTTTCTTCTAACTCCACCTCACCAGGTTCCTGAAGGTGTGCCTCCAACAAGGATAACCGTAGTTTTTTGCGGTGGATGATCTTCGGCACGTTACGCCCGTAATTTACGGAATATGATACTTACTTATGTGACCAATATCGAGAGCTTAGAGGTTGTGTCCAACTACCCTGTTCCAGCCCCTCTTTTTCGCTTTCTTAATGTTGCAGTGAGAATGGGGTATGGTCTAGTTGGAATTCTTTTAATACGAGGAGATTACTTGTTCAGTTCAGCTGCTGGAGCTGAGTTAGCACCAGCTGACGCGCTCAATATCGGGGGATTCCTTCATGTTGATTTACATCGGAAAGAAATTGCTCCCATCCTTTCATTTTGTTTTATCTTACAATTCTTGATACAAGCATTGACGGGGGAGTTTTTCGAAGTATACTTTGGTTCAAGTTTAATTTGGAGCTACTCCGTCATGAAAAGACTCCCAGCTAAAACAGAAATCCTTGAGCTCATTAATGCAGCGTATAAACAAAGTTTAGCTTAGGCTAACGCTTCGCATCTTCTAGTGACTGGGTACCAAAATTCAAGAATTTTCCAGGGCACGCTGGGGTCGAAATTTGCCACTAATCTTAAAGTTTTGCCATCAGCGCTACCAGTGAATTTCGTTTCCATTAGGAATTCCCAAAGGAATCTTTAGGATGGGGAATTAATACAAGGGCTTCACTTTTGAGCGTATGCTGAGTTTCTGTATCATCAGACTTCCATATTTTCATCAGCAGAATATGTAAGACGACGGACATTTTCTTTCGTAGCCAGTATGTATTTTTTTCGTGAAATTATTACACTATGCCTTTTTTTGCATTTGCTTATGCGAGAAACTATACTGGTTTCTATGTCATGGGTCTTGACATGCACTCAAACATAGCTAGCCGTCTCTCATGTACATTTTTGCTATTTCTAGCGCATTATATTCTGATTAAGAGTCCTGATTTATACTTCTATTTTTTTATGTCTTGTTGGATGATTTGGCAGGGATAAACTCGCTGTAGCTCCTTGTTGATGAAGAAACAGGCTTCTTAAATAGATACTATCATTAAACAGTGCTGCGTTTCTTTATGGGGGAGTTCATGAATATAAACTGCCGTCGCGTTGCGAACGATGAAATTGATTCAGGACTAGTGTATATTTCATGACTGCCTTTAAATTAACACCAGAGCCGCTTTTTCTTGTTTTTACTGAATGCTCGGGGATTTTTACGGCATTTCGTATCCCAAAATTGTGTATGTTAGTCTCGTACCTCTAATATTTTTTTGACGGTTTGTAATATTTTGTTCTGTTGACTCCGTGACAACTAATGGGTATACTTCTTCTCAATCCTCCCAAGAAAAACTGATAGCAAACCCTCATATTCGCCCGATCAGAGCACTAAATTTTTATTAAGAAGAGGTAGCTAAAGTTTCCTCCCATCACTGGTAGTCTAAGTATCTTGATTATTGCTTTGTTTCTCCCTGCCGATTAATCTGTCACCTAGAAAAATACCCCCGCAAGTTTCTCATTTCATTTTTTTGCCGGAAAGCAGCAGTCTATCATCCAGTGTTGTAATTAGCCCAGAAGTAGCATGCCCTAACTACCGCTCCAAATAAAAATATTTACATGACAATTATTGGGCTGTTTCAGTCTTCTGATCTATGCATACTACTGAATACGAAAACTTGTATAGTTCCCCCTCAGTATGTAAGCACCGGCTGAGAGTTATGAGTCCTTGCCAATAGTTTTTTATAGCTCCCTGCTTCTTAGTCTGTTAAGCAGTGAGCGTAGCATACCTTCCTTGCTATCAGCTTGATTTTAAGGATGCGTAGCACGATTTCCCTCGACCTTTGGATATGCAAATATTCCGGGTATGCCATCGATTAAGAGAATCTGTTTAAATTGCGGTCGGAGCGTAGATTGCTGAATGCTCAGATGGATGCAGTACACCATATGGCTTAGCCTGACGTGACCCGCCGGGGAAAACGATACACAAAAATATTAGTTGGTACTGAACGATAGTCAATGGTTAGAATTTTAAAAAGTGCTAGGGTTAGAACGCTTCATTGCATCACGGCACCATCCATAGTTAGATTTAGTATCTTCGATATCCTCCACTGCGTACAGTGTAAGCAGTTCACGCTTGGGGTTTGTCAATTTTTCCATAGATAGCGCGATGAGGGTGGGCCATTACGCTCCTGACTGACACTCAGACTTCCCTGAGCGAAAACTTTAAAGATAAGGCAGTTTTTCCCAGTGCCTCAGCGTGCACCGCTTAGGACTTGAGTCCTCAAAAGTGTTTAGCTTCTCTGTGTTCAGTGGATGTTTGGGGGAATTCGTGGAGCCTTCCCTGTGCCGCAGTAATTTCTTCCTTAGAATCTTTGGGGACTTCAAATGTAATCGTGGCTTTTGACTAGAATCTCCCTGTTTGTATAGCTCTCCTATATGAAACTAGTTACAAATACCTAGTTTTTCGCGGTTCTTACTGAAATGTAATCATAGTTTTTCGCGGTTCTTACTGAAATGTAATCATAGTTTTTCACTAGAATCCTTCTGCTTGTATAGCTCTCCTATATGCAACTAGTGATAAATACCTAGTTTGGCGCAATTCTTACCGCGAGCTTTTTCCGTAGCACAGTGACATCTAGTGTAGACGGGGGTTGCACAGCAGAGAAAATGTCACTCAGCCGTTTCAGCTTGATTTGAAATCTGCTACTTTGAAGTGTCTCTCTGGACGCCTGCAGTCCCATTACTTGTGAAGGTTTAGTAAAGCAACACGCGACATCTTCTGGGAGCATCTTACTAGCATTACAAATAAATTGTCAGGTAGATTATCATTTGAATCTCTTTTAAGTATAAAAAGTCGAAACTCTAAAATTTGAAGTAGCTGTAAAATAAGTGTGCAAATATACCATACTATTATGTTTAAAGCCAGATATATCTGCAGTCCGCAGTGCATAGCCTAGCACTGCGCGGTACCACGGGCCAGATACAGCCACAATGATTACTTTGCGTAATTCGCTAAATAGATTTGTAATTATCAATACATGGAAAGTGCATCCCAAGTAATGAGGATTAGCTAATGGTATGCTAAAGAAGCTGAGAACCTAGAATTAAATGAAAGAATTGCGGAATGCGGTGAGTACGGGTCAAATGCTTAGATATCTGGGGTGCACCATATATTAGCTCCCAAAGAAAAGTCATACTTCATTGGTCTGAGTCGATCTCAAAGCATTATTTTATAGATGCATTCAATTCTTGCTCTATAGCCTGGTAAGGACAATATTTCAGCGATTGGCCCATTCTCAAACCAAATAAGGCGGTACCCGTCGTTGATAATACGCCATACACCACGTCGTATATATATCGCCCCAGCAAGATATAAAAATTAAGTAGCCCTTTAAGCTCAGGTGTAGGTTGAAAGTAGCAGGGCTGAAATTACGCGGAACATCAATTTTTCAACGGTTAAAGAAGTATTACAGCCCCCAGTGCTACTAGCAAGAAAATTGCATCGCAAATTGCATAACCTAAAAGTGCTATAAAAAACTTCTATTATCCTTATGGAAGTTGCAGAGATGCATAGCAATCTTAACAAAGATATAGCCTATTTGAAGGTCTACCACAAGCACATAGCACTCACTACAAGGCTTTGAATTACGAAGAAAGTTTGCTGAGCTGGGCTCCGAAAGCATCATATACCAATGGCAAGTCATAACGTTTTGAAAATGTACATGATATGTACAGGGGAATGGAAGAGCACCATAAAGACATATGAGTTTCATAGGAACAATTTTGAAAGCTCCATGCTTTTTTTGATAGTTAAGGACATCAGTTCGCCCACTATCTATATATTTCTCAAAACGGCGTCAGACAGACTCATTCGCTACTCATCTGTATCTTCTTCATCCGAGCCATCAATGCCAGAGGCTTGCTCAGATTCAGCCTCCACCGTTCGCATAGCTGAGACATTAGTATTTTCCTTAAAAATAAAATCCGGATTCTTAAAGATCCATATTCCACTTACATTTATAGCGCATGGTATCGCCCAGTACGCCATTGGCACAAACGGTGGATAAAATTGACTAATATCCTTGAAGAAGGCCTTGAATCCATTAGTAACCAACAGAAGGGAGGGGAAGCGGCGAAATGGTGAAAAATACGCCATTGACGCCAAAATTGAGGCATGAATTCTCCCAGTGGCTCCACCACGGAGCTTTGGAATAATTGTAAAGGTATCACACTCTGTGAGAACGGGGGAGCTCAATGGAGAATTATGATCATTCAAATAAGCAGGCTCACTTAAACCATAATAGCGCCCCTTGTATCCAATCCCAACCTCATTTTTTGAAATTTCAAGCTTCTCGATCAACTCCTCAAATGAATCAGAGCACAATGCATCATTTAGAGTCCAAGGTAAGGCACTGTCCTCTAGATTGATACAGCGAGTCTCAGTACCAGCGCAGCGCACGAATATTTGCATTTTGAACCAGTAGACTTTGATTACCCTATATATTCACGTTTCCAGTTGGAAGAAACCCAGGCTAAAGGTATTCCGGGCTATGAATGGCGCTTAGGGGATCATTTATACGCTGGAGAGGACATACAGGAACTTTATACTGTAAGTTTCTGAGGATAAAAATAAACAAAAAAATTACAGAGCATATTTACGCCAAACTGGTGGAAAAAAATAGTACTAATATAAGCGCATGCCACATACCCTCTGAAAGCAAAAAGATAATACATGATATAACGAAATGCAATTCTCCAGACGATTGCGAAACATTGTACCAAAGTGTCGAACCTAAGCTATGGCAAGGCCTTGACTTTACCAACATACACGGTTAAGCACCCGGATGCAATGCTTCTTTCAAGTAAAATATATCTATTTTTTAAACCAAAAGCCGCCTTATAAAAAAATTATTCAAGAGTTTACACAATAAACGTAACAATAGCAAAAGAGACCGCGCCAGACTTCAAACAAGGTGAAAAGCTATAGGAAGTAAGCAAATAATCAACCAGCCTATTAAAAATTAAACTGAGAACCGGATTATAACGCAATCACTACAGCAGCGCAAGGCAGAAACAACACATGGGCTGCCACGACCTGCATGGTATCAAAATGTGAAAAATGCTGCGGGTCTCATTTTCATAGTGCTTAAAACAGAAAAACCCTGAAAAATTCGCCCCCATAATGATAAAAAGGTAAGAAAGGTTCATCTGCATGCGATGCCCGGAATAACGCATTATTTCGGATGTGCCACGCGCAATATCCGAAAACAAAAGATATCACATGAAATATTGCCTCCAAAAATATCGCTGCTTTTAGCTTAGTTTCTTTACGCATAAAGGAATCAACGGGATTCAGCTGCGTACACAGAAAGCTGAAAATTCCTCAGCAGGAGAGAAATAGCTAATATGCAGCACCTCATCTAGTGTACTTTTCCAAACACTTCGTTCAATGGAAAAAAATAAAAACTTAACAACAAATCAGTAATTTAAGTTCAGTCGAAGCCTCTCACATTAAGCAAAATGTATTAATCAAAACGAGAGTAATTGAACGAGACAATAGAAATGTAGAGTGCAGTAACGAAATCAGCATACTGTGACTTGAACCGCCACGGCAGCATGTAAATAGTTGCAAATTTTTCCTTCGTGCATTCGTATGTAATTACTGTAGCTCATAGAATTAAAGCGGCGGGGGACCCTCCACATGACGAGTCATAGATAATTGAACTTGGAAAGCACAGCAGGGTGACAGCTCTCCATATGTAAACACCACGTCAAAGTATCTTCAAGAAAATACTGCGGCTATTGTTACGTGCATTAGACGGACCTTAAACAACGTAGCCCAAGCAAACTGAACGTTGAAGCATTGTTACGCCTTGCTCCGCACCACTAAGCCATCATTTAGAGGCATCCGGTCGATTACACGCAGCTTGCTTGAATGAAAGGCGGGGTACTCAATGATTAACGAACCTATTTCCAGCTGGTACGTAAAATTGGTGTAAAGGCCGGGAAGCAAAGTAGAGAGGAATGGGGCAGGCGACCATGGCGGCTCACAAGGTGGAGCGCCAGTGCCCTGCGACTACGAGAGGCGCAAAGAGATGAAAAGCGGGGCGCAGCAGAGCTAATAAGGATGTTAATTCTTACAACTCGCAAGGACGCTAGTTTGTGCAACTTATGTGGATGTCAGTTCTTGCAACTTATGAGCATGATAGTTTTTAAGTGGACTGCCTCCGTAACAATGGAAATTTGAGATATAATTTTGGCTACAAAATTAATAGAAATGCTATCCTCAGCTTACTAAGACTAGATCGATAGTATTGATTGCTTACTGGGGATGCTAAATGAAGCTAGAAATAGTTGTTCTGGCAGCAGAAGAAGCAAACAATGTTCAATTAATAGGGAATATATTTTCCTGCGGAGAATCATAGTATCAACAACGCAGTTAATCGAATGCCTCATCCTCTGCACATTCCTTGTGTGTATATTCTCGTCAGACAACTCCTGCTTTCAAAGACGAGTGAAGTACCCACTCTCCTTACCTGTTAATTTTTTGTTTTATCCATACCCTTCTTGCCAAATATCGCAAACCCTTTCCTGGGAATGTTTACATTTTCGTATACCTTGGTGAACCCTAGCATTGCTCAATAAGTTGTGCTCAATGACTGTTAATCCCTAGTTACTAACCAGTTTGCCAAATTCCCGCCTTGTAGACTGTATATGGCAACGAAATATGGGATATGACGGCGATCCAGCTGGCGTATCATTCAATTTGGCGGCATGCAATATTCATTCACCATGTCTTTCGGTGTAGTTATCTGATGTGGCTGAAAAATACGATTTACATAAAAGCAGCGAGAAAATCTCACTGGATTAATTACAGACAGTTCATAGACCCAGATTCCCTTCAAAAGTCAAAAAAGATCTACCGTGCTTTCTTCCAATAAGTTGGCGCCGCTCGCTATAGCAAGGTCGTGAATACGTGACTGTTGCCTCTAAGTTAGACACTCCCTTCCAGAGTTCGAAACAGCACTTCTTCACACAAGTGAACACACGAAAAACTATTAGAACCTCTTGGGCGTGTACATCCCAACAGAGAGCACTTCGTCTAAACTTAGGCCTCATCCTACAGTTCTAAGCCTAAGGCTAAAGCAGAAATGCTTGATGGTATATCAAGTGACTATGAGCTACAGACTGCTCGTGCTGCTACCTCCAGCTAAATTTGAAGTAATTAATACGCCGGTACTAGGTTTATCCCTTAAGCCAATGAACTTGTAGTCTCACGCCAAGGTAGGCAGTTTAACCAAAACAGTACCATAGTAACTTAATAATACAGCATGTGAGTAATAAACAGCCGACTTCGCTAAACCTTTTAGATAAAATCATCCTTCAAGGGAAAAAGTTTTACCCATTGGTAATTTCCATCTTCTTACTTGAATAAAAGTGCTTAATTTTTTGCTTCAAGTACGGCATAATATAAAAGGGTATAGGCTTCATCCTGGCACATTAATAATAAAATATTCGGGCAATAGTATATTTTCTTTTAAAGAAACCCAATGTATCATAAAACCGTGAAGTTTCTAATCATAAAAGCCAGGCAGAGTTACAGCGCTAACTGGCTTGATCGTCAAAACGAAGAGGGTAATGGAATCATACTAGTATCATTGGAATATGAAGGAGTAACATTTGATCCAAATAGATGAAGTGTTAAATATACCGTCCAATACACTAAAGTATACTAAAAACAGCTAAAAAAAAGACAAAGCGGTGTTTACCCGCCCAACCAATATGTTCAATACGGGGCATCCCTGATCCTTTAGCTAATAAATTTGCCACCAATGCTACATCGCTTATGGTGTCTCAATCTTCAGGACACGTTAGACACACTTCTTGCATATATAATCTTTTCGCCGAATTCTATCCATGAAAGTGTATTAAATCAATATCTCTACAAAAAGTAGCAGCAAAAAGTTTAAAACGTGAACCATGGGCCGGACTCACATTTTTAACATTCAAAATGAAAATTTTTTGCGTAGAGCATCATTTACGGGATAGCATCAAAATCTTAACAGTAAATTCCTATTCTAGTTAGGAAATAGATTTCATATGCTCTTGAATTTTTAATCTTGAAATACACGCTACGAAATTGCAACGAGAAGAGTTACAAATAAGCTCCAGAAATAGAGAACAGGGTAGTAGACACAACCTGGCAACCTTAATTTATAGTATCTGCGCATCTAAATTCAGCAGATTTTTTAACTGGTTAAAATGCAGGTATCAAGACAGAGTTTCAATACGAGTTTCTACCATGTGTCACCGTGTGATAGATCCTAGGCATGAAAATACTCCAATAAACGATAATTATTGCAGCTTCATAATAGAGATTGAAACAGAAAAGATTTATTTTTGTGTCCATGAGCATGTTTATCATCAATCACGGATCTTATCCATAATTTGTTTATCCGTTTTTAATTTCTTTACACAAAAAAATCCAACGTAAGAAACTCACACAAATATTTACAAGCGGCAGGAAAAATACACACTATCAGTAAGTGACAAAGAGACAATCAAATATATTTTCTAAACATAATATCATTCTACGAAGAAACCCGGAAATCCAATGCGATTACAGAAGTATCTTACCCAATTAAAATTCATAAATAAACTTCAAGCATTCATCAGAAAGTGCATTTTCCCACCTGCATACACACAACTTCAACTTTTAGGACTTACAAGCTAAGAATCAAGCAAAGGCATCAAAAGTGCACCAACAAGTAGCATAAGTACACATACCTGCTACTGAATGCAAACGTATTATAGCCTACAAAAAGAAGCACTCTCAATCATAATTTAAACAAGAAAGTGTGTATAAGTCATGTTTACAAACTCGTATTCACACACGTAATACTTGCGCCATACCCCGAGGGTTGTGCTTTCGAGTGCAGCACCTTAATTGACAGTGAAAGGATGAACTGCAACTCATTCAAGTAAAAGCAGTTTTAACCGAAACTTTTATATTGGAAAAAAGAAAAATATAAATCGCTATTGGAAAGCATTTTTCATCTGCTTCTTGTTCTGTTTCATCTTTCTCTTTTTCTGTTTTGTCTTCCTCTTCCTCTTCTTTTTCTTCTTCTGTTTCTTCTTCTTCTTCTTCTGTTTCTTCTTCTTCTGTTCTTTCCTCTTTTTCTGTTTTGTCTTCCTTAGGGACATGCTGCCATTAATTTGAAGTATACTAAATACAAGACGGTGGGTTTACCACCTAGGGGGTGGGGGAGGTGGTATCCATGGTGGAGGGGGGGGTGCTCTTAGAGGAAAAGAAGCAGTGGCTGCTTGTTGGATTGACGCTTGTAAGCTAAAGTCCATGGGGCCAGCAGTATAACCACGTCTGTGATCGGGATTTTGCCAGCTATTGTGGGGCTGAGAATGTGGATTTAATGTGAAATTATGACTTGATAAAACCGCCGGAATCGTAGGACTAACAAATTCAGAGCTGTGACTACCAGCCCGGTTAATAACTGGATTCTGTTCAAATCCGTAACTAGAAGACGGGCTATGAGCAGCTAATGGTACCTGCAAAAAATTCGGTGCAATCTGAGGCCGTGGAGGATGCAACGCAGTGCGAACATAAGGACTCGTCTCATTCCCTGTAGGAGCTGCCGGAATCCATGGACTTACGGGAAAATTCAAAAAATTCCCCCTTTGATTATGCTTCAAGTCTGGGCTATTGTTCAGTGATGCGGGAAGGTTCTGTTGTCCATGTGCTTCTGTCTTAACACCCCGCTTAGGCAGCTGCAAGCATACAAATTGATGAAAAGTTTAAAAAGCTCACATAAAGCTCAGTAAAAGGATGTGTTATACGATTTTAAACGTTTGGAGCAGTAAATAAAAAATAACGTGAATAAACTATTGCAGAATGACCACCTCATCTGCCGAAAAAAAGCATCACGTAGGCAACAGAACACAAAAAAAGAGAAATATCATTTCCATAAACCTAAAAATTCCATCATCTTCTCAAGAGTTTAAATGAACCTCGAACGAGCCAAATTAGCAGCCAGAATATACTTCTACAAACACTCAAATTAAAAGTTACAGACTGCCATTTAATTCCTCTTTAAGAATGCATTAGCATACAAAACGACGTAGAGAATATTCCCTGATATGCTACTCTTGATTCAGTGAAGGATACTTAAGCACATGAAGATAACCATCAGCAAAAAACGCTGCTAAAGCCTTTTATCAAAGCAGTCTGAAGATGCGAAGAACTCGAAATACTCAACGAGCAGAATATACGGAAGCGAGCAAACACCCAGGTACGAAATGAAGATATTACAGTGCAACAGCTGCAAAAATATGCTCATAGGGTTTAAAAACTATCAAAGAGGGGAAAAATTTTAGTACTAATGATGATATTGCCACAAGAATATATATCGATTTATACATGTATTTCTCTATACAGTTTATTCGATATTGCTAAGAATTTTCGCTATTTTTATAGCAGAGGATGTTATGATAAATGTAGCAACAAAGCCTAGACATTTCCTCCACTTGCAACTCTGAAAAATTCAAGATTTCCAAAGTCCATGAAAAGACACTCCACACATACAATCTTAAAAGCATCAAAAGTAAGTGTGTGTATTCACAAGACAGTAGGCTCATCTACTTAAGGGTAGCTGCTACAAATTTACAGAAAATTTTGAAGTCAACAAAATATTAAACACTGCCAATGCAAATACATTAGCAAAAACGCTAATAACTTGAACCTTCTGTCATGAATAGCTAGAGTAAACGAGAGAGAGTATACAGAAGAAAAGTCTATAAGTCGTGTACTAGTAGAGATTCGCTCTCCATAGGTACAAATAATTTTCTGCAGGGTTAGCAAACGGCAAAAAACTCATAGCTCAGTAGATCAACTATTAGGAGCACCACATTCAGTAGATTAACTATCAGGAGCACCACCCACAAATAAATGTTAAAGCAGTAGGGTGCGAAGCTTCATGATTGTTCTTTAAAGCAAAAGCTGCTAAAAATAAAATCAATAGCACACATATCTACATAAAGTATTTCACTGTATCAAAAACTTCATAAGCACAGTACTATTGCCATAAAATAATTGGGAGATATTCAACAGGATACCAAAAAAAATAATGCAAACTCAAGCAAAGCTGCACAAATTCTAAACAAAAATTGATCCAAGGTTTCACAGGCTCGAGTAAAGCACAGAGTCCAATTAATCAATAAAAAAATGCAATAGGTGTGCGTGTGTGGCAATCTAAGGCTCAAGTATTGCAATGATGCCGACCTTTGTAGCACTCTGCAACTTTTTGTTCGCCCTCTTCTTCCCATGGAACACAGCAGAACTAGATGAAGGCTCTGCTGGTTCGGCTGCGCTGCCAAATGGGATCATTTTGGGAGTCACAGAAAAGTTTCCACCTGCTGCCTTGGCTTTTGAAGCTCTCTAAACAGTTGAGCATGGAAAAAATAAAAGAAGAGGATGCAAGAATATGCCTACCAAAAGCACCACAGGGAGATTGATGTTGAAAAATCAAATTTTATCAGTGAAATAGCTTAGATGAGGCATATTCACTGGTTTTAGCTGATTTTGCGGTGCAAATCAACTAGCAAGTCTTTAATTAAAAAAAAAGCACACACAAACTTATAAGATGATAAAAACAAGATTTATGAGCAATCGAAACAGTGTAATGCATACTAAGCAAGCAAGGACATGCATGTGAATTATGCTGGGGAATATAAGGACTTGCTAAAGACACCTGGATGCGTATCAAGAAAATTAGAAAAGTTGTTGCGAAAGGCTGAGATAATAAAAAATTTACTCATACAGAATAATATATGTAACCGAGAAAAATATACGAATCACAGAAGGGAAGCTATGGATAATGCATAGACTAGAAAATGAAATAGGATAAACTCTACCATAGCTATTATATACTTGAAATGACTGCACACGTTGCTTTCTTCTCAATGCGACCAATGCAGGAAAAAGAGTAAGAAAACCTTCAACTAGCTACATGAGATGATTTGAAAGGCTGAAATCAAAGCCAAACTTCCTACGCATGCCTTAGGGATATGAAGTTAAAACACGCAAAATTATACGCGAAGAATCTTTAGGGTTTAGGGTTATATAGGGCCTTATTTAGGGTTTACTCAATCAAAAAAGGTAAGAAGCTTCAGGCAGCAACGAACACACACACAAAAGAGAGAATCAACGCGGCTCACTATACTGGAAGGAAACCACTGCGAGGTTGTTAAGGCAACTTTATAAAATCAGGTTCCACACATATAAAGAGAATTCCAAGACAACAAGAACACAACTTGGCAATATACGCACACAAGGATGCATTAATATAAAAATGGCGTACCTTTCGATTCGATGGAGCAACCGCAAGATTGCCTCTACCCTGGCCACCAACTTCTGCAGTATAATCTAGTTCGTCACCACTACTGTTTTCGTCATCGCTATCACCTTCTGCTCTTAGGTGGTCACTGCATAAATCAAGATAAAAATGATGAACTACCAGAGGCATCAACATGTTTTGCATAGCAATTAAGCAGTAAACATCAAAAAATCTACTTTATCTCATTGAAGAATCGTGAAGTAACTCAGATACGGCATCTTGGAAATCATTCTCGTCTGGGGGCCGAATGAAGTACACAGAAAGTTCCATTGAAAGTATAAAAAAGAGATGTATATTTCATAAAAAAAGAGTCAAGCTTGAGGTAGTTACTCATAATCGTGGGTGAGGGGTGGTGGGGGGGAGTGGTTTGGGAGGGTGGTGGTGGGAGGAGGTAATTTTGTGGAGGTGTGGGGGGGAGTGGTTTGGGAGGGGTTGGTGGGGGGTTGTATTTGGAAGGGTTTTATAGCAGCTAGTTCAACAATATTGAGATATTTCATACTCCCAAAGCCCCCATTAATCAACTAATTACACCATGAATTAATCACCCATATGATCCAGCTACCCACAGAAATGTGCACACCAACAATCTGTAACTCGATCGATCGCGTTTTATACACTTCAATTATGAAAATATATAGGAAAAGAAGGTAAAATAAAGGGCTTATAAGTGAGCTTTTTTAAGCTACCTTTCTAAGAAGATGGATAAATTAATTTATTACCACATTTCGTCAAAATAAAAACAAAAAGGACATAACACACGTGGGCTTAAGCTAACCAGAATACTCAAAAGAAGAAAAGATAAGCAATAAATTCATCGCAAAATTCGCTATGCTATAAAGTAACAAAATCCTGTCTTCAAAGAATTCAGCGAAAAATTTTCACATCGCTTGCTTCAAAACATCCAAGAAAGAAGCAGACACTTTGAAAGCTACAAAAAATACTTTGAGCCTGAAAGAATACATCACCAGCAGCCTACAGTCTTTTCCAAAGGTAAAGTATGTGCAAAAAGCCAAGTGTCTTTGGTGTAAATACACGCAAAGTCTTTGTTAAGACTAACATTCTGCAAAATTTGTGTTTGGAGCTTAAAAACATATAAAAATAAGAACCACATTTCTACCACTATGCCACTAGAAACACATCAAATTTTCAACGTTTAAAATTGATCCTAAACTGCTTCTAAAAATGACAAAAACACACACACGTCAGGCACCCCTATGATACCACCTGTAAAACTAATTCGTGACTCATACACAGCACGCACAATAGCAAAAATGGCGAATTCCAAAAAAAGAGCTTATACTAAACAGAAGATAGCATTTTAAAGTATCGTGCTATCACGAAAATGATTCTTAAACACATACACATACAGTGAGCTAAAGGGTAAATAAGAGAACTCGAATCAAAAGAAAAAAATTTTCTTTTGAAGGAAAACATCGATATAACGAAAACTCTTGGGTATTCAGCACCCCTGCATCTTCCACAAAAAAAATCGAAAAAAACATCATTACCCCTTCAGATAGTCCGGAATTTCACCATTAGCACCCAGAAGAAAGGAAGAGCGACTTTCATCGGCATACACAGGAGTATCCTGCAGAAATAGTCAAAAAGACAGGCGATTTTTAACTGCTACAGAGCAGCAAATAAATGAGGAGCTTGGTGAAAAAACATCGCACACACATTTTCAGCAAAAACTCAAAGCTTTCTTACGGGAGCTCAGAAATTCGGAGAAAAATAGTAATTATGATAAAACCAGATATCTTCAACTCTTTCGGCAATATCCTTAATTCGAGAAAGACACACACACAGACAACAAATCGGGCAAAACAACGTGGGGTCGCTCAAGCAAAGCAGAAACTCTCATTAAAAGAATATAATAGCGGGTAAACGCTCAAAAGAGGGGCGAATTTGAGGTGGGTGCGTGTGTAAAGGCTATCACACAAAAGAGAAATACAAGAGTAATAGGAGGAATCTTCCCATGGAAAACGGCAAAAGAGGTAAATTTCAAAAATAAAACCTTGAGAACTCACATACATACATTTTCCACAAATTTAAACAAACTTTATCAAGCTTTGAAGATGAAGCAGTTAATTATATGATCAAAAAATAGTGATTAATTCTCAATTAAAGTATTCACAAAACAAAATTGCCGTCAAAAGCTCCCCTTCGTCAGCGTAAAGAATAGTAAAATTTCTAAATTAATAGCGGAACGTTTTTTTCTCCAATTAAGTTTTAAAGCAGCAAACTCGCGCAAAATATGCCTTTGAAGATGCAAAAAAAAATAAAAAAAGCAGCAAAAAGCCTAGAAAACGAAGAATAACATCAATTAAAGTAGAAATCATCATCTTTAAGAGAATAAACAGGCAAAAAGCTCATTTTATTTGCTGTTTTTCAGTGGAAGTTGTTGAGTGTCTATTCAGCAGGGATTTATTACATTCTTGAGAAGAGTAATATGAAGGAGAACTGGGGAGATAATTCATTTAAAGCTAATCTTTTTCCTGAAGTTTAAATCTATCTTCAAGCAAAGAATCAAGATTTGGCAAGATTCATAACACCAACTTGGATACACTGGAGTTAACCTCCCATTGCTTAATATACTTTTAGAAAATAAATTTCGCACCCACTAAAGCCCATTACCCTAGGCTGAATATAATCATCATTTTTCAAAATAAAGTTCGCACACATTCCTAGGTGAGAGTCTCAGATCAACACAAACACACACTCACACTCACACTCACACACACACACACACACAATATCAATACAATAAAAGCACCTGTGATATGCTCTCATCTTGCTTTTCTCCCAAAAGATCCGAGTAAACGACGTAAAAAGGGGAAGTTACAGGACCAAAGGTATCCGATACCTTGAGAAAAGAGAAGAAAGCCAAATCAAGTTAAAAAAGGGAAATAAATCAAAACTTTCAAAACTTCTAAACTCATACAGTCGAGCATGAAATAGTAACGACTAGAAATTATCCAGAAAGGGTATGAAAAATTGATCAGCGATGATTTCGGAGAAATTCGATGCAATTTCCCCAATAAATGGATAAAAAAATTTTTTGATAAAAAAAAGTAAAAACTTATAACATTATATGGCAGGAAACAGTCTATTATTCCAAATAGCAGCTTTCTCTTTCATATAAAATTCTCGATGCAAAAAGAGAATAGTTGAATAAGCAAATTCCAATGTTTTCATAAAATATTTGTAGAAAATCCATAAAGTTTTGAAAAAAAATTTGAAGAGGGAGATGAAATTCAGGAAGAAGGCAAGAAATTCTCAATCTACCGGTCCAAGTATTCTCCTATCCTCCAAACATACGACAGATCCTAAATCCAGAGGCTGAGTTTGCTGATAAAGAAAGGCCAAGATGTGAACAAAATAAGAATTGCTCCACACACACATTGAAAGCTCTAAAAACTTCACTCCAATAGCCATCGACGACACAAGCGAAAAGCAGCAAAAAACTCATAAACATACAAAACATGAAAAAAGCAGAAATCATCAAACTTTAGCAAAAACAAACTGAAAACCTCAAATCTTCCCAGTACATGCCTCATTCAATTACTTCATTTACTTCTCAAAGCTAATTTGAAGATTTTTTTATAATAAATCTTCAAACTGAAAACTTCTCTCGTCTTATCATAGAGGCAAACACTACTAAGCAAGTGTGTGTACGCACACACAAAAATTCATGAAGATGAGAATGGAAAACTAGTAAATAATTGGCAAGTCTTAAAGCATAAAAACATAGTTTTCCCCTCTCAAAAAGTATGTGTGTGCTTATGTGTGTAAGTGTGTGAGTATGTGACTGTGCGTGTGTGTGTATTTGTGTGTGTGTATTTGTGTGTGTGTGTGTATTTGTGTGTGTGTATTTGTGTGTGTGTATTTGTGTGTGTGTGTGTATTTGTGTGTGTGTGTGTATTTGTGTGTGTGATTGTGCGTGTGTGTGTATTTGTGTGTGTATTTGTGTGTGTGTATTCGTGTGTGTGTGTATTTGTGTGTGTGTATTTGTGTGTGTGTATTTGTGTGTGTGTATTTGTGAGTGTGTGTGTTTATGTGTTTATGTGCAAGTGAGTATGTGTGTGTGATGTATAGCACTATCAAAGAAAGCAGTATATTCGCATCTCATAAAAATCATTGCGAAACCACTGCTTTTCAGGAATAAAGTGATGGAAACACCAACTTCTCCACTTACTTCAGATGAAGACCTGATTACCATCAACTCCGGTAGTATCGCATGAATATTTCCAATCAATCGCAGCTTCACATCCTGGGCTACGCACGTACCTAGGTCCTTCACGTCAAGCTTCTGATGAAACGTAGAAAAAAAATTCAAAAGTATATACATAGAGTCAGGAGAAGAAGCTGAAACTTACAGAAGAAGCAGGAGATAGCTTTAAATCATAAATAAATCAAGAAAGGAGGCAATTTAAAACAAGAATTTAGTGAATTGGTGTGTGTGTATGTGTTTTTTAGATCGAACGCAGCAAAAAGCTATAGTTCCACGCAGCCAATCGAAAGGTAAATATCGGTAATATGCAATTGGTGAAGTGAATTTAACAAAAATGAGCAAATGAACAAAAGAAGAAGGAATATCTCCAAAACTTAAAATGAGAAAATACTCTGTGAAGGGGGGTGAATTTATAAGCCAGAATCAAATCATTCAAGGAACGAAGAAGATTCAGCTTTCTCTCAGGGATAGCAGCACCAATATACACACACATATTATACAATAATAAATATAAACAAGCCTAGACTTAAATAAAACATCTCATAAAAAGCCTAAACTTCACCAAAACCGGCTAAGTATGAATAGCGACAATTGCTTGACATGTCGCTCCTTATTTAAAGAGAAAATTCAATAGTTTCTAACACCATTTTATTAAGCAAAGGCGATATGTGGAGCTTCCTTCATCATATAAGCAACATGAGCAAACAATGATATATTAAGCTAATGGTTAAGATCAAACACTAGAAAACCAACAAGATCCATAAAAACAAGAGAAAAGCAAGAATTTTAACCAAATTCATTAAAGAGCATTCAAAGTAAATCTTCACAAGGTAAAACCCAACTGCACACAGGATATGAAGATAGTGAAAAATGCAAGACAAAAGCAGAAAATTCTGCACGTAGAGCCTTCAACACAAAGCATTCAAGAAAGGTAAGCAAAAGGCAACAAATACACAAATCTGCAAGATATTTTTGCCTTCAACAATAAAGAACACAGCAAAAGCAGTGAGAGAAAGACATGAAAGAAGAGAAAGCGAAAAAACAAGGTTTAAGCAGAAAACAAGATGAAGACAAGGCAAAAATGCTTCCTCTACAGCTCAATTTGGGCTAGTAAACTAATAAACTTTATTCTCTTAAAGTTCCACTGAATTTGCGTAATACACTGATATAATAGCTGATCTCAGGAAAAGTCAGAAAACTATGAACATTCAAGCAGCACACACACTGCTGTGAAGCAGATAGTACAGGATACAACGGGAAAGCAAAAGAGTTTGAAGAGTGCACGGTGCGCGTTAGTGGGGTTTTTTCAGCACTAGGGGGACGTGTATGAAAAAGTGTGTTGCCTGCGTTAAATGCGTGTGCACAGGCGAGCAACACAAGGTAACACACGACAAAACCACTTGCTACATGTCGATTAATAACCACGTAGCACAAGAAAGACATACAAAACCCTCACTAATGCATGAAACCCTATTTACTAAGCAAAAGCGAACGAACACACAAGTATTCCAGCTTCTTATTAAACCTTTAAGATTTTCATTATCCTGAATTCTACGCTCAAAACATCAACCTCATCTTCAGAAAATAAACGGAAATTGAATAAAATATATTTTCACACAAAATTCAGGCTTTAAAAGAGAAAATCTCCACCTTAATATCGACAAAATCACACGTTTGCGAAGATTGACCAGCCTCCAAGTAATCTTCTGAATAAACTGTTTCACTGCAAATCAACAGAAGATGACGAAACTTTTAAGCATCTAGCACGCAAGAAATAAAAGACACACAAAGTGTTTTTACGCAAAATCAGTGTCTGCATCTTCAAATTACCACACACACACGTAGAAACACATTCACACACACACAGAAAAACACACATTCACACACACAGAAACACGCACATTCACACTCACACAAACATCAAGAGATGTAAGATCATAAAATATAAAGTAAAAGCTTCTCACTTTGCAGTTACCCAGAATTTACTTTTGAAATAACAGCTTTGCAGTCAAAACTTACAAAACTACCACAGCATATGATCCTGTGAAAATTCAAGTGAAAACTTAGGGGGCAGCGATTGGCTGGAAGCCAACCAAAATAGTACAAGGCACGATTTATATTTTAAAGACTCAAAAAGACAGATACTAACGCACACATACAGGAACTCTATTGATACTTCATGATGGTGAATTTTGAAGATAAAAAATCCCTTCGTAGCAACAAACTCCATCAAAACATTTGAATCGCATATTTCTTCATAAAAAAACAAGTGACACTTCATAAAAAGAAATGAATATATCCGTAATCCCCTTAAGAGACTGGGAAAAAAAAAACACACACACACAAAGAAATACACACCTTTCAGACTCGGCATCCGATAAAGCCTTGCTATCTTTTACTTTACGTTCTGAGGGTTTAGCATCAACAATCAATCTTTCTAGATTCTCAATCTCCTCCAGATAAGCATCTACTTCCTCCAATGTTCTACCAGCGGCTCTGGCGTTCTGTACATCATCATAACCCATAAAAGCAATGCTTTTTGAAGGCTTCAAAACCCCCAGAAAACCATAATCTCAACACATTTCAAAAGGGAAAAACTCCAAGAGAAAGATAAGATATCATTCGGTGAATCTACTACATCGTGATATTCTTCAGAGCTATCTATCAAGAAAAAAGTATTATATAAGATTGAAGAAGAAGCCGATTTTTTATAGGTATCATTCATGAGAATAAAGATATTAAAACTTTCGAAATTGTTTAATACACTAAAAGAGAGATAAATCACAGAGCATACCCCGAAACAAAGCTCCAACGAGAGATTTAGAACTAACACACACATAAGGCTATTCGGAAACGGCAGGTTGACAGGAAAAGGTTAAAACATCAAGACACACAAAATTCAGTATATATACTTCATTTTTAAAAAAGTAGGATAAATTTGCTAAAACTTCAAACTTCACGTATAGCCGAATTAGCAAAGCGGTTTATCATTGAGATAAAAAGAGAGTTGAAGATGAGAAAAGAAAAATTAATAAAAATGAAGAACAGGGAGACGAAGAATATACAAAATTACGCACACAACTTCTATCATTGAAAAAAAATCTACAAGCAAAGCAAAAATTACAAGGAAAACACATACGTAAAAACTCTGCTCTAAATCTTTGCGCAAGTGTATATACAGCCTCTCACCTGATTCTGTTGGGCATTTCCCTCTTCAAATCCTGAATTAGTCTGATTTCCATCACTATGATCGCTTTCAAACTCCGCCACATCATCTGAAAAGTAAAAATGCTTGAGTCAACTATAAAAAAGGAGGGCGGGGGCTTCTCCAGACGACTATTGAAATGGCAATTTCAAATTCAATATCACAGAGAAACTCCGAATAACATCGTCTTATAACTAGCTTTATGCAAAGGCAGCAACTCAAATCCACCTAAACTAGAGATTAGGTGTGTGGACAAACTGACTATAAAAAATCATGAAGATACCACGAAAAGCAAAATTAATAGGATTAAGCGTCATTCAGTTTTATTCTTTAAAGCAATAATACGATATTAATTTTTTTATTAAATTCTCTAAAAAAAAATTTTTAAAAATCTCATTATGAAGTTTAGGGTTTAGGTTTTGAGGTTCAGGGTTTAGGGTTTGAGGTTGATGGTTTTGTATTTCGTGTTTAGGCCTTTAATATAAAGTTTACGTTTAAAATATTAGCTTGCATATGCGAATAAGATGGTAAATTTCTTGATAAAAATTCAAGTTCCCATAAAAAAAAAGTGAACAGAAGAGCACGGGAAGCAGAGGCTTTTCTTGTAGATTCCGCTGGTTGACTTCATCGACAGGAAACGGGAAATTTATTTTTTTTGAAAATATGCAAGAAGAAGCATGCAGAAGAAATATAAAGTAGCCTTATTCAGAAGGAGCAGTGCACCTATTCATGACCGACTACACATGCTCCAACTGATAGCGTTATACTTCAAGTAATAGCATCATCACTTTAAACCCAGGAAAGCACATCTTTCATCCTAACAAAATTACCTTTACTTCCCTTATCGGAAGAAGTATCACTTTCAGCAAAATCAGCAAATGTTTTCGTAGTATCTGAGCCCGTATCAAGACCAGCAGTAACAGATCTACCTCGTCGACCACGTTCTCCGCTCTTAACAGCATTATCATCATTTTCAAGAGATGGTCTACGAAAATATCGAATAAAGAAGGAAAAAAAGTCCAAATACACTGAAATAATGAATTTGAATCAAAAACAAAAAATTTTTAATAAAACGAAAAAGGGTGGACTAAACAGCAAAGCTTCAAATATTAGAGTTGCTAAAAGCACAAAAAAAAACTTAAATAGAGCACTTCTATTAAGATATCCTCCATAAGATATTTGAAGATACTAAATTCTTTTTGAAAAAAAACCCAAAATTAATCTTGTCTCACTTAACACACAAGAGAAATTCCCGGTACAAAAGCTTCTCCCCTTCCCAGAAGCTACAAATATATCACACTTTAAACCTGGAGAATACGACTGCTCTGTGAGATGGCTCCGTTATTTCTGAGAGCTTCCTAGACTCAAGCTGAGGAAGCATAAAAAATTGTCAAAAAACCAAAAATAATCGAATTTTCTTATAAATCAATTGAAAATTCTATAATATATTATCAAAATCATTCTTCAATAAAGGCTATAAAGTTAAAAAAGTGCTATAAAAAGCAAATTTCAAAATCAGGCTTTGAAAAAGAGTTTAAAATCTGACAAATTGCAAAAATCATCAAAAATTTCAAATTTAAACAAAAAAAGATTGTTTATCCTCCACATGCTTAAAGCCACCAAGCTACTCAGCGACGATTGTTCAAACTAAGTGTGCAAAGCTTCTTTTTTTTTGCGTCTATTATACCCAGCAAATTGTGCTAATAGCCAAAGTTCAAACATTCTCAAGAAAATGTGAGATATTTAACTTGAAGATGAAAAAAGAGACACACTAGAGAACATCATGACGTATTTACACCGTCGCTCAATTTTACAAAACTTCCACGAATCAACAGAGACTTTAGTGAATTGTTAAGTACCCCTAGTTACAGATAACTCGAAAAATTATGAAGCTAAAAAGAAACCGCAAATAAACGCAAACAAAAATGATAGCAAAGCAAATACTGCAAAAAGCGAAGCAGTATTTTATGGGCCTAAAATTTATTTTATAACACGCAAAATAAAGAGTACAATAGGTGATGAACTCAAAAGCAACGCTGAGGACAATGCCAAATTGGAGAACGAGGCTATATAACTATGCCCTCACAAAAAAATACCCAAAAGCCCATTAAAGCAGGCTAATCCCTTAAAACCAATACGTAAGCATCTTTTAAAAAAATCCAACACATGCTACTACTATTTAGCAATCCCAACGGTTTCGCTAGGAAAACTTGCTTTTCTAAATATTAACACCCGGTTTTTTGATTACCTGAGCGATACGAGCAGCGACCCACAAATCGTCTATTTCAGTCTCTCCATCAATAATGATATCACCGTGTAGCAAGTCAGGGGGGTGACTGCCATTCGCAAGACAGCTATCCCCAAGATTTGACGTTACATCTTCACTCTCAGGCCTTGAGAATAATGAAGCATGCTGTTGCTGGGTGCTACGCGCATCGCTTGCAAATGACTCCTCCATGAAAGAGTCCTATCTTTGAAGAATTTATGCAAAAAACATCAGGAAATAGAGCAAGGCTTCTCTCCTCACCCCAGAAGGAGGAAAATTATGCCCAAAAGGCAGTGAAAGGCACTTTTATACGGAGAATTGATGCAAAAACATCAGGAAAAAGAGCAAGGCTTCTCTCCTCACCCCAGAAGGAGGAAAATTATGCCCATAAGGCAGTGAAAGGCACTTTTATACTTTGAAGAAAGTTTGAAAATAGTATCCTGGACTTAAAAGAGCACAGGCTTTACATGCATGTCGTCCTCCTTGCCATGATGCAGCACACAGACTCTATCGTCAAAATGATGGTTGCGAAAAAGGCCAGAAAAGCCTTCTGGAAGTGCGTACTTAAAACCCTGGGCACATCACAAAAAGCTGGCGGCCTATTCTTTGAGTTGAGAATTGAAGAAGAAGAAGAAGAAGAAGAGTGAAAGAAGCCTCAGGAGGTGTCTTCTCGGTGCTTACTGAAGACACAACAAAGTGAGGTAAAAACAGAGGGCTATAGGTCATCAGGCTTTTGCATTATCGTTCCAATAGATACTTGGCCGGGAATCAAGCCTTTGCTAAGGACCCGCTAATATCAGCCGTTTAACCGCGGTTAGCCATCGGTTATAGGCCTTTTTGATAGCTAGCTCACCCAAGTCTCGACGAAAGAGTTGCAAGATTCAACACTATGTGTGAAAATGTGGCTCCCACTAGCTCATCCTAGGTCTTCACCAAAAAGCAGCAAGATTCAACACTGTGTGAAGTTGGGGCCCACTGATGTAGTAATAAAGTAGTAAACCCACTATATCAACTCTAACCTGACTACTAGTGGCGTCCCACTAGAGGGTGTAAAGTATAATCTACCATTTTCAACGTATTTTTACTTTCGTATATGTGTTATTGCCAGTAGTGCCTAAGTAGCAAATCGGTTTGTAATCATTCAGTAATTCATATAATCTGCTGTTTCTTGAGCTAGCAAAAATTATAAACTTACCCTCGTTGCATTGAGAGCTGACACAAGACATTTTGAGAGATTTACAGCACAGTACTACATCTAAATTCTAAAGAACGATTAGCTCAAACCCTATCAAAGAGATTACACCGCTAAGAGCTAGCAGCGATTTTATTAAGAAACTTATATGAAGTACCTAGCAGTTAGCATCTAATGGAGTTCAGCTTTTCCTGGAGTGTGCATACATCACGGCGGCGCCCGCAAAGACTCGACACTCCCCCTTCAGCTGTATATATATTCTATGACATTTCTGCTTTAAACTAGCGGAGTCGCGTAAACCTGAGGTGGCATCCCCTAAATCCTAAACAGAATAAAAAAAAGTATTCGTATTCTGATTGTCAGGAAGCTGATGGTATCATGCCTCGAAACCATCTTTTTCTAGTTCCCTTCCATTCGCGGCTTCATGTTTTTCGTAAGTAATAAAAGTACGTCAATTTATTGGCGAGTTTTTGACCTGCTTAGTTCTCCAAACAAGCAACAGATTTGCCACATGAGACACACGCTCAATTGGAGTTTATCTTGAAGGAAAGCCTATATGTATGAAGAATATACTCGGCGCTAAAGAGGTTTCAACCTGTTTACCAGCCGCGAAAGAGCTGTGAATACTTTTTCTGGGAGGGTGAGAAAAGCGTATTCCTGGCAGAGCGTAGAGGAGAATCTGCGAATCACGGTAAAAGTGGGTCTATACAAGGAGGGAACACAATAATATTTACCGAAAAAACAACTACTCAAGACCCCGATCACTTTTAAGCAGTAAACGGCAATAGATAAAATATGAAGACCTTGTTCCACTAGGCGCTTATACTGCGTTCTTCATCCTCCAGAGCTCTTTTCTACAACCTCAAGCCGAGTGTGTGGCTTCGAACTCGAAATTACTGATGTTTAATCTTTTATTCTATTGAGCTTTGGGCTTATTAACATGAAGGTACCGATGCTCAGCTAGCTCTAATTCTGATGGTTCCCCTTTGTAAAAGCCGGTAATGTGGTTTAAGTTATGAAAGTAGTAGTAGCCTTCACGGGTTATACGCAATTATATTACATACTTATGATGGGGCAATCAAAGGTAGTTTACTGCCTTTTGCGAGCCGTTGAATAGCCCTTTTTTTGCAACTGATTTTAAGTGAGATAAGAACTAGAGCTGGCTTTTTTATTTACGAAAGCATTTGCATAGGGTTGATAAATCTATTTTATTTAAATCTTTAGGAATTAGATTAATTTGCTAGTTATAATAGCTGGTCTTAGAACCGTCTTAGTGAAATTTAAAGTATTTGGTGTTATTTTTATACGTTTTACAACTTTCTGGGACTTTATAAACCATTCCATTTGTTGCATTAAAAGAAGATTATGCTTGAAGCTTTTTTTACTAGTAGAGGAAAATAACTACTTTATAGTTTTGCTCAAAATGGAAGCAACATTGCACTAAGGGGTACGTTCACAATTTCAAGATGTGCTCGTGCTGTGAAAGTTCTGATGAGGATTTAACACCTCGTTGGTTTTCTGAAAGATTCTCCACTTGTTGGTTTTCTAAGAGATTCTCCACTTCATGGTATGCTGAGATTCCCCCCTTGGTTCTGTGAGAGATTCTCCACGTCTTGCATTTACACTTAAATCAGAGAATGAAGATTTATGCCCTCCCCACTGTTGAAAAACATGCCTCTAAACTGTGAACCGGAGGAAACTGATCAGGGGAGAACACGGCTTACAAGCCGCTGCATTACAGTTTCCAGACATGCAGGTTCTGCAAGCTGCCATTTGCTGACTACACTGAAAAGTTTCCCGGAGAAATACTCGAAACTGCCAAGTTGCTTGGCTCTCACGAGGATTCTGAAAAACAGCATGAGCCTCCTTGCTGCAAACGATGAAGGAAAGGTTTCCTTGGACGGATTAGAGCAGCTAGGGCGTGTTCTAATTAGCCTCCTGGTTATGCATAAGTTCTCGAGATTTCCTTTGGGAGAGATTGAAAATATAATGTTATCGCTGTGCAGACTCTTGGCTGGAATCGAAAAGAATAACATGTCATGGGAAATACACAGCAAGTTTTACATGGTACTAAGATCAGTGCTTTTCTACTTGAAGGAATCGCAGGAGACGTTGCCATTTTGGCCATATTCTATGTTACAGGCTGCGTTGCTCTGTGAGTATCCCCACAAAGTAAATCTTGCAAAGAAAGGTAAGGGATGTATCCCTGTGTAGCACCTTTTCCGAGGATTTATTTTTGGAACGATCTGCTTGATAATGTGGCTTTTATTCTTTAGGGGGTAGGGATGCTCACTAGTATTTTAAAAATATAATTGGCGACCTCTATTAACGCAATATTTTGCTCATTTTCGTATGATGCCTTTTTTTATATGAAGAATGAGGATTTCTAATGATTTTCACTTAGCATTTTGTGCGTGTCTTTTTTATATGAAGAAATAGGATTTCTAATGATTAATTTTCGTCTTAAATTTTGATAGACATATTGTGTTTATATAGTTATATAATCAGCAGCTCTTTGGATAGTATTTTTAAACGGTTTGGCTCACGCTTAAACTTTATGTCTGTGCCGTTATAAACTGCAGGCATATACAATAGTAAATATTGTGACACACCTTTTGAAGAGTTTTTGACCTTTTTTCATGCTCTCTTTAACTTAATCAAAAAAGAGCACTCTACGGTTGTTAGTTGATGCAAGAAAGAAGCTTCATCTTCGATTTATATGTGCTAATGCTAGTGCTTCCCTAGCATGAAAGTTGGTTAGTAATTAGTCCTTATGCAGTATTTTATACGTCATTACCTTGAAGCATCACTACCTACCTCCCTTGTTACGAAATTTCTAGAATCCTAGGATTTTAAGTCGATGTACTACTCCTCAAGAGGTTTTTTCTTCAGATCCTGCACCTAAAAATTTGTTTTAACTTCTTTCTAGAGCCATTATTTACCTCAAAAGGAAGATATTTGCATGAAACTCAAAATCCCATCGATTTTTCAATTTTAAAAACTTCAATCCGCTGTTTTCCTCGTGATTGCATATAGCTATGGCAACAAGTTTAAACTTTGAATTTTATGCCTTTTAACCCCCATATTTCCGCTTAGTTATCACAACGAGTTTCATTGCGATAACCACAGCATCTTCCTCCTAAACTTCCCCTTTAAAAGCACTTTCTGACAAGAGTCAAGTGTTAATCACTTTACCCCCATTAAAATTTTTTTTTCTTTTAAAATTTCAATTTTTTAAGGTTTTTCAAAGTATATCTCAATACACAGGGACGTAGATCTGAAGCTACTACGCCAGCCTAGTGCGACGACTTTGAAGCCAGCAGCTGAAGTTTTAAGCAAAACTTATCGCGAACAATTGACAGAAGCTGCAAAAACTGTTTGTCATTATCTCGCAATAATTCGAGTAGTTCGTAAGGTCGTGAATGAGCTATTTGATGATATGGTTTGCCTTCCTTTTGGGAGTTTTGTCAATTTTCTGTTGCTGCCTTCGTCTGACTTGGATCTGAATTTACGAGAAAAAAAAAGTTTGCCGAGTAAATGTAGTTCATCCAAGCAAAATTTACTGAATTTTCTGCCTAATTTTGATGATGAAGACAATAAATTCTTTGGATCTTCTGAGAAATTGGCAGCAATAGGCTTACTACCCAACCATCTCAATGATTCAGTTGTTAATTTTGATTTGCAACAACCTGACGTTGACTTTCCTGAAAAGCAGGGAGAAGATTTTATATTGGAAGCTGAAGAAGCAAAAATGGTGAAGATGTGCCAGGATAGGGCTAAAATGGAACGTCTGAGACTAAAACTCTTGCAATTAAACTCCGATGAGCTTTCTTTCTCAGATGATTTAGAGCAAATTTTTTCCAGCAAGTTCACTTTGCTTTCTGGCACGGTGCAGATTCGAGTGAATCCATCAAGTAAACGATTCGACGCTTTGAATATTTATCAGCATCTTTTTTTTGTGAATATCTGAATTTATTTGATGATTTGGCATTATATAGTTTTGAAAATGTGATATGGTAGGAATTATTCAAATTTACCCTTCAAATTTGATTAATTATTTGGTTTTTTTCCAATTTTTGGTGGCCTGAGTAGCTCAACTCTTGAAACATGTGTTTGTGTGTTTTTTTCTTCAGAATCAAAAAACTTTAAAAGTAAAGATAAATGGCCTACGAAAAACAGGCTACCAATAAGCAGTGGCGAGCTTAATGGTGATTCGTCAAGCAATGGGAGGCAATGCTATAGTGTAGAGAATCCACCAGAAAATGGTAATATGAGCTCTTTTTTGAAATCCAGGGGTTTTCTGTTTAATGGCTCCATAGGTTTGAACTCTAATAGTCGTTGGGAACACGAAGATAACGCAAGTCAAGTAGAGTACAAACTAGATATACTTTTGGATGATGATAAAATTCGATTCGTAACTACCAGATTTGTGAAATGCTATTTCTATCTAGGAGCTGAAATTCATTCCTTTATCTATTTGATAAAGTATTGGGCTACTAGCCGTAAGATTTTAGGCAGAAAAGAGGGATTCTTCAGTTCTTACGAATGGTTCATTTTGTGTGTTTTTTTCTTGGAACACTGCCCATATGATTCGACTGGAGAAGGAGGCCCATTAGTTGAAAGTCTTTTTTTAAATGTGATGAAGGAGAATAAGAGGAAGAAGGTAAGTTTGTTGTGTGCTTGATGAATTGAATAGCCTTTTTCGCTGTTTTTTTTAGTTTTTTTTTGTCTTGTAAAGGACAAAACTAGTGATTGTTTAATTAGAATTGAATGGCCTTTTTGACTGTTTCAAATTAAACCTCTTTATTCGATCCTTTTTAGGGGTTTAATTTCATGGAGGAATCAGTTTAATGGAAATTTCTGTTTCATTATTTTTCTTGCTGATTCTACCCTATACATTTCATACAAAGATTGCTACTTCCACAGCGTCTTAGACATATCCCTTTTTCACTTTTGGAAAAAATTTTCAGAAATCTTGTTTTATCCATTTCAAACATCTATTTTTGGTAGATTTCGCGTTTTCGCTCATCAATTTGTTGCATGCAAGTAGAATGTGTGTGCATTTTTTATATCTTGCTGTGTTTTGTGGTACAGGCAAGTTTGAAGCAAAAGACCATTGCGTTCATATTGGCATGTTAAATTTATTGGACTTTTTTACATCTTTTTTGTAGTATCTCAGTTTTTCTATAAACGCTATAGATGTTTACAGCCTCGAATTTTGCATAGGGTTTGGTTGACTTATAATGCCTTTTTATCAACACCGTTTAAGCTGATGTTTTTGGCTTTTATTATTTTTATAAATACCCTTTAAGCTTAGAATTATTTGGAGGGGTTCGCATCCTTTTTTTGCCGAGAAAACTCATTTCTCATCGCACTTCTTGTTTGAGGATTTCTTACGCTTAGGTGGAGATTTTGGAGAAGGATTTCGTCTCTTTTTTTGGGTGGAGGCATCCTCTTTCAAAGGAAAGGTTTTTTGATGTGTGTACTTTTGATATGCTTATAAAGCTTAATCCAGATGTTGCCTGTAGGAGAGCTACAATTTCACAAGCTACTGGATTAAGTAGTCATCTGAGAAAAAAAAGGCAATCTGATACTTTGATGCCATCTGAAAAGCTTCGAAATGTTGTTTCTGCCCACATCTTACGTGCTGAAAGCGTAGACACTATTATTATGAATTTTTTCATGTTTTACTTGAAGTCTTTTGATTTTAGAGAGTACATGGTTAGCTTGAAGTCAAGAGAGCTCGTTCGCAAGCGTAGAAACCCTTCTCAAGGAGAATGCGCAGAAGGTGATACCCATGAATATCTAATTTTTGGGGTCAATCGCTTGATATATTTTTTGTGTGCGAATTTTGAAGTTAATATAAATGCTTGATTACATATGCATCTTAGGTTATCTTGCATGCATTTTGAGGCTGATAATCTTAAGCTATTCTTACCCTTGTAAGGTACTCCTTAATCTTCAAGTTTTTTCTTTCTGCCCTTGTTTTTGTAATAGATTTGGGCGATCGCTAGCGCATGGAGGAAATTTTTTATTTTTTCCTAGTATTGACATTTCAGAGGTTCTTTGGTTTTTTTTGTATTTTATTTTGAGTTGTTTGTCTATTTTCTCTGCTTTCATTCTCATGAATTGCAGTCTGATGGTTCATGTCTGGAATTTGTTTTATTTCTTTTCTAATCGCCGTGGTGCTATCAGCATGTAAGCATGAAGATTTTGTGACGTTCAAAAATTTCCCAGAGTTCACCTTAAGGCCATATTTTATCCAGCTGCAATATTTTTTATTGAACATAAATAAAGGTTATTACGTAGCTCTTTTTAAAAATTTGCATATATCCGAACCAATCCAATATATCAATTTTATTTTTAAAATTATAAGGATAATGACACACGAAAAATCATGCTTTATTTTTTGCAGTATCAAGGCACTTTATTATTTTTTCCTACTAGTTTCACAGTTAAGCTTTGATGTTTTTTAGCGTATTATTTCGTGTTTTTTTATTCTTTAAAGGCATATACTTCCTCCGTTGGAAAAATTTTCGCTCTTTCTTCAACATGTTTTGTTGTTTAGCCAATCTGTTTATATTGATGCTTTTGTGCTAGTATTTTTTTAGCCACACTTTTTCCCCCAAATATGTCTGTCACAAGGCGAACCTCCACGAATAATAATCTCCCTCCAACCCTCCCCCCACCCTGACTCTAATCACTTTAAGGTGTTTTTTTCAGGGCTTTGTCATACTTTTTCATTAAAAGGTATGGACCCTTTTCGAGACGTAATATTTAGTGTCTGCTGTAAGAAGCTTGCTACTATATTAGGCGAATTTGAACGTGGTTATGACATTCTGGAAAAAGGATATAATGCGAAGGAACTATTTGAGAAAGCAAAATAGGCTGTCGTTGCTTTGAGATATTTACTCCCTCGTTTTTCATGAAATTCACTGGCTGAGAGAATTGTACTAGGTCCACTTAGTATGCATTACAAGCAGGAGCTTTCCCGGCTATGCACTTTATCTTTATTTCCCAGCCGAATATTTGGAGTTTTGATTTTCCCTCTTATTTGGTGATTGTTGATCTGAGAAGGAGACTCTCTACGTTGATGGGATGACCTGCCGTCTAACCTGCAGCTTAAACTTGCTAATGTTGAGCATTTTCAGGTTTTTTGCTTTGAAAATTCTATATAGGACAATTTGGTATCAATCAAAGCGTTTGTAGACTCTACTCAGATCGTTTAGAGTGATTGCATATAGGCCCATGAAACTTAAGGATGCTGGAATCTTCTTTAACTTCATTTGTCCGACTCTTCTATAAGGAACGAACATTTTACAAAGAAATGGCAAGTTTCGCTTACTAAATCTAAAAATATCCATAATTCTGTAGTTTTTTTAACTAAAGACTCGGAGAATTGTCTGGAACCTCATGTTTCACACCACCACTACATGAGGGTTTTCAACTTATATTTTGCCTAAAACCTCCAAAAGCAGGAGTTTAATATGTTAATGGCTTTATTTTAGATACTACTTATTGTCTGTAGGGAAAAAATTTCGCTTCTTGACTTGAAAATAATAGAAGCTCTTTATAAGGTAATCAAGAAAAAAAACCCTTGGTCAACATTAATTTACTCGCTCAATAAGAGCCATGCGACACCAATCTAAAAAGCTCATCTACAGAGTGAAAGCTCAACTATTGCATACATCAATATGTTTGAACTGCGATGAGGAGTATTGTGGTGGGCGCTTTTCTTCGCATGTTCTCGATTTTAATACTTGCCTAGAGAATATTCAGTCATAACTTCGATGTAGAAATATTTGGCTGCAGAGGATATTCATTTAAGGTAGCTATAGCTATCTCTTATATACTCTCATGCGCGTAGTACCGCATCCATTGTCTTCTTTAGTAGAATATATATCTCCTTAAGAAGTTCAATTGATTTTTCCCTAGAGTGAATTCAATGGTTTCATCCATCTTAAGGTGCTTTGCTTAAAAGTCATTTTACAGCTTGCTTTTGGTCCCAGGCTTCATCACCGTGAATGTACCAATAGTTGATGCAGTATATAGATTTCATATTGCTGACCCTAATGTGCGCCGCTTGACAGCATGCCTTTGCTTCTTTTTCATTATATTCGCAAAAAAGGGCAATTACATGTAAATACTACCTGAAATTGAATCATTAACCGTCGCGTCCTCCATTTCGCTTGCTTTTTTTTTTTACTTTGGGATTTCCGTGCTAATCAGCTGGCTGGGTTCATTTACGTTGTGTGCATACCTGACGAGTCCTGGAGTCTTTCAAATCCTTAAAGAAATAGCGGCAAAAAATTATTTACCAGACAGCTCCGTTTCATGCCCTCCCACCGCAATTTGTGCACTAGTTATATATGCTGATGACTTGAGTGAGTCAATACGCACGCGCTTCTATGTACTATAGAATTGATAGTCTAGCGCTTCACGGCGCACTTTGTTTGAGGCTGCAGGATCATGTCCTTCTTGGACCTATTTCCCTTACGTTTGTTTGCGTTCGGGCAGCCTTTTTGATTTTCTGATTTTCCTTTATCAACTGAGAGAGCTAGTGAAGTCTGTTGCTGCGCTCAATTAATTACGCGCGCCGCTGCAGAAAATGTTGCGATGACTATAACTTGGCTGATGATGTGACATTAACGAGATTATTTCGTGCGTAACAATAATTTGCGCTTACTTTAAAGCTTCGCTCCTGTGGGTTTCGAATTCTCTGAGAGATTCCGTGTGGGCGCCTAATTCTGATTGTTTCAGAAATTTTGGAGCTCTATTGAGGATTTTATAGATGGAATTTCATGAGTTGTACTTATGTTTGGAATTTATTGGAAGTGAAGAAAAAAAGCCTGAACTATTTTCCATCGTAAATTTGCTACGCAAGTTGCCATTTTCATCTTAGCCAGCTTCCTGTTAGCATAAGAGAAATGGAGTCTCAGGGTACCTGAAACTCATTCTGAACCTTATCCAAGTAGCACGGCATCTGATTTAGTTTTTGCGTTCAGCATTCTTAAAAAAAATAACGAAAATCGGACATTACACGTGGCACTCAGCTGACTCTGGTATGCTCAAAACTGCGTAAATTCGCTGATAAACCTATTCGGCCACTTTACCATTTCGATCTCACCTTGAATGGAATGCAGGCTAACAGTGGCTTACTTAATCCAGGTGCATTTTTTTCGAGACAAAATTTACAATTTCCAGTAACTGATTACACTCCTTAAAATCCCTAAGCAAAGCTAGTAACACCTTCTGACAGTTTGATTCTAGTGATGCCTCTGCAGAGCTGCCACAGAATCCTACAAAAAATAAAGGTCCTTCAGTGCCTTCTACGGGCTAAATTACCGCCCATTAGCTGCTTTGCACTGCCAAATGCCTATATGACTGACTTTGACAATGCTTTCCTGACGACAGCTACTAACTTATTCCCGGGAATTCCAGCGTCTTAGTGCTAAATATCACCTCGGTACCGTAAGCAGTGCATTTTTGTGAGTTTATAAGCTTTTATTTGGCCCATGTATGGAGTTAATTATGGTTTAGCCCATGTATGGAGTTAATTATGGCAAAACTGACAATGAAAGGCAAAAATTGGCTGTGGTTGCTACACCAACCAAGTTTTGGTACGCAACAGAACCAGACCTTATTCTTCCACAGTAATGCAGGCACGTGAAAGCTATATTTCGTAGCCTCGAAAAGTCGAAGAAGAGCACTTTTAAATTTTCCATGGACTATCCCCGTTTTAAAGGATTGATAAAACGCAACAATAAGCCGCCAGAGCGGTTTCCGGAAGTTGTGAATAGGGACCCATCTGGGAACCAAATAAAACCACGCTCATTTAACACACGACAGCCTGGGATAAAAAAATTATCCCGGAGGAGCGCGAATGGGAATGTTTTCGAGCGACATCGAAGCACTGATCAGTGTCTAAATGTGCAGTCTCCGAAACAACAGGATTTTTATGGGATATACACTAGCCGGAAGTGGATACACCAGTTAGCCACCACGTTATCCAAAGCGATAGCAGATAACTTTATATAGTTGATTTATGACAAAAATCTAATGACAGCCTTTATTCTTGGAAAACTTATCAAAAAGAAAGTAGCAATCTACCATTATGCGTCTCACTAACTACATGTTTTCTTAAATAAGCACTACGTATATCTAAAGTCCACACCCGTAGATAGTATCAGAAAGGCTTCTATACTCCTTCCAGGCGGCATAACGGCTGCTTTTTTTCCAGAGATAATAAAACTCAATAGTTTCCTTGACACTCTTTGTGCGAATTAACTTGTGAATAGCATTGAAGTCCTTTCCGTATTTACATACTGCTGCCTCAAAAATGCAAACTTCCTTTGGTGCCCACGTATCAATCGTCTCCGGCTTTAAAAGAGGGGATATCAAGACTTCTAAAGGGGATAAACGCGGATATACATTCGGCGATTTCCTCTTAAATGAGGCCGAAGCATTAGAAGCAATCCTCAATTTTTCTTCATTAAGGGAACTGCTATCCTCTGCCATCGAAAAAGCCTTGGAAGCACTCGAAGAAGAAAGCGTGGAGGTCAAGTTTTCCGAAAAGTTTTCGCTAGGTTTATAGCCATGAGACTGCGATCTCTGATTAATTACCGAGCTATCACCCGGCGTCGTCGAATGCGTACTTTTCACATCGCCAGTAGCAAATTTAGAGGATGGTTTTTTCCCGGAACTTGAGTGTACAGCTGACGCGCTATTTAGCTGAGCGTCACGACTGTGCTGCATATTAGCAAACAACTTTGTAAGCTTAAGCGATGACTCCTCATTTTTTCCATTACCAGAATTACTCTGCGGAACTTTAACTGGTGCAACTACAGCGGAAGGGCTAGGATTACTTTTTCCTGAATTCCTGTAAATATTGCCGCTATCATCTAAGGATTCTTCACAAGAATCGGCACTACTCGCAAGGCCACCTGCAGAATCATGAACAGTTTTGTTTGAATATGTAGCAGATTATGGAACACAATTAAAACTCTTGAATCTATTATTTACTGGTACAGTAACCTGACCTGCACTTTTCCTTGGAGATGAAAGATCGAAGCTATCCTCGGAGCTAGCATGTCGATCCATACCAAAACTGTGAGTCCTTCCGAAACGATTAGTATTCTCCAACGCCGACACCGTAAAATCCCGTGTCAAAAAGTGATACGCATCAGGATTAACACACGAACTCTCGGCAGGCTCTATTTGAGCTAGCTGTTGAAAACATTCGTTGTGTCTTTTAACTGCTTCAAAAGTTTCATCTAAGTTCAAAGATTCATTGCATAGCATGACAAGATTTCGAAACAATACAAAAGTGGGGTCCCAGGCATACAATCCTTGGTTAACAGGTAGAGGGTCGTTACAGTTCAGTCTATCTATAGTAATATTTTTTGGGCTAGGCATAGCATCAGATGTTGTATGAGAAGGCAGGCTCCATGATGCTAAATCGCCATTAGCGAGCTGGCGAGAACCATGCATACCTACGCCCCTACTCATGGAATGAAAGCCTGTACTTAAACTATAATCATTATCGTTCCGAACATTTAACAATTTCCCAAAATACATGTCTTCACAAATTTCTAAATAATTCTCGAGCTT
Organism: Nephromyces sp. MM_2019; assembly: GCA_015657535.1. NCBI lineage: Eukaryota > Apicomplexa > Aconoidasida > Nephromycida > Nephromyces > Nephromyces sp. MM_2019. The sequence continues at coordinate 34,328 of JADHZB010001258.1, read as the reverse complement.
TCTCATTTTCCTTCTCATTCTTTCGTATCGCTCTCGAATAACAACGTCATTAAACGCTTCCAAAGATATTTTTATACACCACGACGCATGCTGGTGACGATTACCGCATAAAGAATTTAATTGATTACCAGGGGTACTGATTTTATCACCGCTAAATGAGCTCTTAAGACGAATCGGAGACTCAACAGTTAACGAAGAAGACGAAGTTTTTGGGGAAGGCCGTTGAAAAGGCGCATCCAATTTCACTAAACTAGAAACTTTAGAGCTAAGTGCTAGAGTTTTCGGCTGCGCCTGCATTTTTCTTAGACGGGCCGAAAAACGCTGATTCAGATTGTTCTGCTTGGCTATGACGGCAGATGTGTCATTACTTTGGTATATAAGGGGGTCGTTGAGCAGCAGCAAACCGACTTTTCCCGTAGTTGGAGCTTGGAATTGGGCACTTTTCGAAGCGAAATCCACATTTTCTTCAACTTTAAATTGCCCTTCGGGTACGTGTTCTGTATCTTCCAATGCTATTTCCTCTTGTGTGACATTATTCATAACATCAGTAGCTATGTTTGAGTCTTTCGCTTCTTCTGGCTGATGTTCTGCGCATCTTATTTTCTTAACATGAGGCTTCAAAATCTTGGAGGCTTGCAAGACAACGGCCGCAGTAGAAATTCCAGCACTTAGATCACTTGAAGGCCTTCGTTTGTGTGGTTGCTGAATAGGTAAGGCAATTTTCTTCTCAGAGGTTGCGTAGGGATAACTTTCGCTCGAGTCGCCATTCTCTACATTATCACTAAAATTTGAAACATTCTCTGATTTTATTTTTTGCGATTTTTTTCCCGCCTTAGCAAACACTCCGTTGCCATAATGATTTTCGGTCTCTAAAATCGGATTTACATTACCGTGGAGCTCCCCGGCTTTGTGCGGCAACACAGGTAAGCTATGTCCTTTCTTCTGATCAAGCGTTGAAGGTGGACTAATCCCAAATGCTAAATTAGTTTCCTCCTCTTGCAAGCCATAAAGGCCCTCAATTTCAATATCAAATTCATCATTAACTTCAATGAGCTTGGAAGTTCTTACTTCACCTGTTTCCAAGCAATCAAAAGTCTGAAACTCCGTATCCGAGCAGTATGTGATATTCCTTCTAGAAAATGAATGAGCCGGATTATTTTCTGTTATCTGAAAAGAATTTTCAAGCTTCTTTAAGAAACTCTGAGCAACTCCTCCATGATCCAAAAGTTCTCCATTCGATTCTTCTGTGCCTGGGTGCTTTATGCTGAGCTTATCTCGCTGATTAAAAAAACAAGCTGACTCTCCCTTCCCCCTACTTCCCAAAGGTAGCTGTTGCGAACCGTTTTGGCATCTTCCTGTTCTAATTCCTGGGCCAGGTACCTTTTTCTGCCATCCTGGGTTAGTCAATATTTTGTCCCTTTTACCGGGACCATAGGAATAATCGGAACGTGGCATGGATTTTCGATTATTTCCTCGTATATTTATATTGTCCCTACCTTTATGCATCTTAAGTCTTCTTCAAGGCTTCCAGCGGCACCCTTATCTTCACTCTCTACATAGTATCTGAAAACCATCAGTAAGTTTTTATTTGATTCATAAACATTAAATTGTGCTAATCGATTGACTTTCTTAGCTTTGGCTGGCCATGCCACTTCCATAGCAGCTACCCAGTACCGTAAATAGTGAAAATCAAAGACTTAAGCTTTATTAAAAAATATATAACCTAGAGTTTCACAAATTGAGTAAAACAAATACTAAGCATTCAGCAGAAAATATAACCAAAGCGTAGCAGTGTAAGTGAAATTGGAAGAGATGAATCGCATTCTGAAGAATTTCATATTAACTTCAAGGTTATGTTACAATACATTAGACAAAAAAAATCATGACCTCGACACCACGATTACCAATCCGCAAAGTATAGTACATGAAGAAAGCTGTATTATTAAATAAAGAATATTGAGCACGTGTATAAAAACCTCTTCCTAGTTAGTGTTCATGATCAGTTCAAATCCAAAACAACTTGCTACAATTGGATCCAAGCTGCTTGAAGCAATTTGTGACCTTAGCTTATGGGAGGTGTGAGTGTGCTGCTCCCTTCTTGCACAAAATGTTGGCAAAGCAAAGCAAACAAGAACACATGTTGTTTGTCCTTCTTAGGAGTCTTTAACCTCGTAAATATATTCCATCAAGGAACGCTCGATACCAATTTTAAAAGCAACAACGTAAGCTTTTAAAACTCAGGCAAAAAGACCACATCCCATTTATAGCAGAAAAAAGGTGTACTTCAGGGAAAGTGCAGGGAGTCAACAGAACATGGGATTCGAGTATTCATTATCTTTACAAAGTACTTATTGCCAGGGCATTTAAGAAGGAACTGCTGCAAAATTCAAGGTAAAATTCAAGGTAATACTACGAAATTTTGGCCCACTTACAACAGCAAAAATGTTGCATTGACTCATAAAGACAAGATAATAACGCAAAGACTTCTTTATCTAAACAAGTTTATATAAAAAAATAGACGATTATATTTTGTGTAAAATTTCGCACAAGGCTCTTTTCAAGGGTATCACTCTAAAAGAACACAAATGGCAACCGAATCGTTTCCCTTCACTGTAAAAATATCCAAATTTTATGAACCGCTAAAAGCACACTTATCACAAAATTTCAAAACGGGCATCGTTTGGACTACGTCGCTGTATAAATGCCTTAAGCGGCCATCATCATTGCCGGAAACAATGCATCTCAACCACTAAAATCACTCATAAAAATTCCAAGCACCTGTAACTACATATATATTCCCACAATACAAAGAACAGTGACTACTAGAATGATATGCGGTAGAAAAATACCGTGTGTAGCATAGCAAGAGATGCATAGAATAAACTCTTTCCACATGATGATACACAGGGCAGGTAAAAGCCCGTTGTTGGTACGCCAGCACACTCAAACGCAATGCCGGTAATAAGCTCATGCGCACTACATACAAGGTAAGTCTGAAAGCGATGGACGTCAACAATAAATGTGCACTCCTTTCAAGCATGAATGAAGATAAACCACATGCAATGAAAAATGCATGACCAGTGACAAGATGCTTCCCCATGCTACAGCTATCAAAAAGAACATACTTAAACAATCGGTTCTATCTGCTGCGCAGCCTCGGGTAGCACTAGCAGCAGAAGAAGGAAGAGAGCCACCGAGCCGATAGCTGCATACTTTTCTGGAATTATATCGACAGGCAGTCCTAAGGTGATGCGGAAATTTTCAAAAAAGGTCCGCTTACGATTAAAGGCTTCATAAAGCATAATTGAGTACTACTGGACGATTTTAACACAACGCTTCGATTGCAAATATATCAATTTAGAAACAATTGAGCAACACCCTGCTATTTATTACTTGGAATCAGAACTTTTGAAATCTCGATGCATTTCGTAGAGATCCGTGCTCAGTCCTCATGCCAGGGAAAGAGGGAGTTTTCTGGTACTGCAAACGTAAGTCAGGAACGAAATAACAAAGCAAGGTTATTAAGTTGGGTTTTGAAGTACTTGCGAGACATGGGAAACTTAGAAATCACTGCAATACTTCCAGAACAGCTATTGGTTATAAACTTCAGAACGCAACAGCCTCGAGAAGCAGCGAAAATTTTTTTTAGATATTTGGCAGATTATAGGGTTTTGCGACAAATATCTACAAAGCCAGCGCATAGATTACGCGAGCAACGGTAATTCATCAGGACTGAGTGCGAGCCACTTAGACACTTCAGGGAAATCGCCAGTATAATTACCTTTGGCTGCACATTGCTCGAGAATAGATAAAACATACACGAAGGCACAAGGGCCTCGAGAAATTTTGCGCTTTTGAACCAGCTGCTTAAGCACCAGTTAATGCCCAGCTTACGGAGAAAGGGCTTTACACAAACTTGATTCAGGTAAGAAATAGGCGCCGTAGAGTATGTCGCGTGGTGGTGGAAACTTTGCGTGTACCACAAATACTGACCATACATTTTCCTCACGCCTTCTGCCTCGTATCAAGCCAAAATTGGTAAATCAGAGCTGGGGAAACACTGAAGCATCGCTGCCATCTTCATAGCGCATTATAGTGACTGAAGCTGCTTGGAAAGAGAGTGCAGAGTAACGCAGATATGCTGTGATGGCGTGTCGAGTACCTCCGTACGGCGAAGTTGCCTTGGCTTGTCATTACACGACAGAATTAAATTTGGCGTACAGTATGAAGGCGTCAAGAAACCACCCTATTTTTATGGGAGAATTAGAAAACTTGGTATTCAACGGCTATCTCCAACGGTGTGCTATCACATGTATTGGCAAGCTCATCTGATAAGTTTATTTTAAAATTCTGCCTTCTTGTGCGGTGGATCAGCACACGCACAGGCACGCAGATCATCGTAATCGCGTTTACACCAGCACGTAGCGGTATAGTAGCAAAAGCAAGTGCCCCTTAAAAGAAGTATTTCAAGTGACGAACGGCATTCAGATATTTTTCACTTAGCTCCTTGATGTAGCGTGCCCAATTCTTCTACGCTGCGCAGGCTTTTGAAGCTTAGTTACAGAATCCTGCATAGACACAAGCCTGCGCTGTATGTGCTTCGTCTTATTGCAATTTTCTGAAAATGCTAGGAGAAATTAGTTTTTATTTTATATGTGGACGTGAGATACTTCTTACTACATGACATGGACATTCGCCTACGGTAGGTAACTTCAGTCAACGCATTTTCCTGCTTGACTACTTCAAACTTTTCTTCGGCACGGGATACTAACAAATTTACCCCTTAGGGGTAAAAATGAATTTCCTTCTTTAGTAATATGAATAAAAATTCTTCCTGAAAGGAATGAACGAATGGCAAAACTGCGGTTCACTATTGTAATTCTATTTTATCTCAATATGCTAATAATAGACCTTTGCTGCGAGTATATGCATTACCAAATCTAGGCCTAAATCGTCCGAGCTTTCGCACGGTACTGAAGTTTGTCATATCTAGAGTGTATAGCCACTTGCAATGATACACGTTGAAGAGGTATATTTGTGGGGCAGAATTAGCCTCACTTTCAGAAGCTTGTTGCCTATTAGCTTTTTTTGAAATTTTCAACGCCATTCCTTATTTTGTGACATCTTCCGGCTTCTATACAGCTTATTTATCCTTTGCTGCTTGTCCTATCCTAGCGGGTGCACGTACAGTGAATTAACTTGGCAAACTCTATACTAGCCTCATACGCAGGATATTTAATAGTTTCACACAGCCTCTAAGGCTCATAGAAGATAGCAAAAATTATGAGTATTCATGTTTTTTGAAAGCAGCTCATCCTTTAGTTGGGAAATCATACGATCTTCAAAAAGGTTTGAGCCTCTGGTTTAAGTCTCAAGCGATGAGGTACGCAATTGAGTTTCATAGACCATGCCACGCTGATAGTTTAGCTAATTTCTCCGCACGAATGATAGACAGAGACTTCTTGGCACACATTAGCACGAGTGAAATTCGTAGAGTGGTTTCAATCAGCCATGAGAGTGCTGTTAAAGTGAAATCAATACCAACTCTTATCCACTATAAATTAGTTAAAGCAGATTGAAATTAGTTATTTTTCTTGATTATGCTGCTCATTCAATAAGGTAGCTAGCATTTTATAGTAATATTTTTGCATTTAGTCGGGCTATTCTTATCTTTGAGATTCCTTTCAGAATTAAAAACTTCAAAGAGTATGATTTTTAAACTAAGCATGCATTGCCTAGCTTGAAAAGCTCAGCTCTATTTTGCAAGTTGTTTAAAAAACATCAAAGGTATCGGGAGCCCATAGTGTTAAGTAAAATGCAACCTGAAAAATTTACCATTTTTTGATAAAATCTGACGCTCCTTTTATTCAAGGGTTGTGATAGGTTCTTGCTAAATAATAAGACATCTTTTTCCTAATTCAAAAATTGATCTCTGCACATAATGCTGTCTGATACTTTATTTATAAATTGTGAAGTGCTTTATGTGTAGCAGCACAAGAAATTATATTTATATTGGATTTTTTAAAGGTGTTATCTTCTTCCTGGTAGCCTACTTCATCAAATATAAGACTTGAGATAGTCAAAGTTTTTGAACTTCTCGCCACCTGTAAGTGCTTGATCGAACGTAGAACCCTTAACGCCCCATTTTGAACATTCACATATTGTAAGCACATAACATCAAAAGCTATCGATTCAATTTGCCAGTATCTTTTTTTTTAAAATAATATTTACAGGCCGACTTATCATAAATGCTGGCCTTAACTTTGATATGATGGTACATCTTGATAAGAAAAAAGTTAACATTGTTTTGATAGGAATAATTCGGACTTTTACTGCACAATTTGCTTGAAATTCGGTTCTATGTATTACAGAATGCAGAGTACATACAAATGTAGGTTCTTCACTTAAAAACATATGCTTAAACAATAGGCGACCTGGGGTGCTGACACTTAACATCGCTGTCAAAAAAACATCTATAGAAGCAATGTTGTTAGAACCTAGAAACGAGTAACATACCAGGTAAAAGGCGAATGGCTATTTATTTTTGACTGATTCAGCGTGACCTGTCCCCAATATTCTAAGTAATTTTTTTAAGAAATTTTCTATAGATAGAAGGCCATGCATCTACTAGGCATTTCAATATCAACTATGCAGGTTGCTAGTTCCGACCAGGCCTATCGAAAGTCCCTAAGACGGTGTTGCCTCCGTCCTTACTGTGGGTAGCACTTTTGCTTTTTATAACATATCCAATGAAAGCTTATGGAACTCAAGCCCACCATATCATCTTCGTGCATATGCATGCAAAATAACGCTGTATCTCTGAACATTATACACGCATCCGAGTAGCAGCAAGGTTGATGGAGAAAGTTCCATTGTTTAGGATACCACCTCGGAAAGGAGTTGCGAAGAATTCTGGTTATGCTGTTTGAATGTAATACACTAGCAACTGTGTTTCCTTTGTCGTTGGATAAGCAGCTGCAATTGCCAGCTCTCGTATGTCTTTGAGCTAAGGCAGGTTGTCCGCCTATTGGGCCCGAAGCGCATCCTAGGTTCTTCAGTAATCGAAGCTATCTTCACCGATTCTAGATTGATGCCTGGAGGCTTAATATTTGCTCCAAAATATTTAAGTTTCTAGTTCAAGCCTTGGAAAGGTCACCATTTTGTCAGGGCTGGCAAAGCGCATACATTGAAGCACACATAAATTTATGCAGCTGATAAAATCTATGCTCTAATTGATATGGCAAGCAACGAGCTGACTCTTGGTATTTCCAACTTGCTTGCGGTAGAGTGCTGTGCATGGGCTACCAGGTTGAAGTAAGGGCATGGCTGCACTTACTTCAATGGCGTAACTTCTACAGTTGTGATTAGCCTTGAATAATCTTTATTTAACTAGCTCATACGTCAATAGTATAAATTGCCTCGTTTGCATCGGGGTCCAACGGTGGATTAAGAAGAGAGCTGTGACTTGAGCCCGACTATAAGCCGAAGATGAATAATGGAATCAGCGAAAGAGTTAATGTACCTCCAAAACTTAGGAAATAACCATCACTAAATGGTAGTTTGAGTAAACAACCTAGGATTCAGCGGCCGTTTAAAGCTGCTGGCCATTGTGCACACCAATAGTGCAATATTAAAATAGTTAACTAGGCTAAAATGCACTAGATTTAACTGCAGCACCGACGAGACAAGTCTTCTCGCAGCGTGATCCTAGATAAAAAAGGTTTTGCTCACACCTCAATAAGCATTGAGAACAGATTAGACTCGAAGGGTACAGATTTCAGCCATGGTGTCGTCCGGCCCACAGCAAGATTTCCGGGAAGTGCAAGTATGTGTGAAGCAACACTAACCGTAATGCTTCCACGGGAAAAAAAGTATTCAACGCTCTTAACTGTTAAATATTCCCGTGCATTCAAAGACTGCAAAGAGCTACTAAACTGCGACTGCACTAATTAGGCTGCGATAATTACCACACGGCGCTGTGAGTTTTACGGAGACTTCCGTGGGTGGAAAAGCATTAGGCAATCTCAACAATTTCTGAGGCTATTTCCGCGGCTTCATATTTTCAGATAGTTAATTTTAACTTGTCCCTCTCGTACATCCTTACAAGGCATACAAGCTTGACGAGATACGTACATTTTTAGAAAATGTATTGTTATTTGTCCCACTACAAGCGCACTAAACTATTATGGCAAGTCCCAGAATATTGCTAACCAGGGAGCCCGCGGGACCACCTAGATACCACCGCGTGACAGCTTAAAAGCCTCATAATCAGAGCTGAAGTCGAACTCATGCATATTACACTTTTCAGTGTTGACTCCGTATAGCTCTACCCAAGTCCTAAGCCCCTGAGAAGCATACGGCAGCATGCTAGTCCAGAGGGGTAATCTGCAAAAAATGTTGCAAAACCAGTAGTTCACACACAGCAGAGGCATCCGAGAACTATCTTGAATAACTGTTTCTATAGTAGCGAAGGTTATTAACTGCATTTGGCGGCCCTCGGAGAACTTGCTGAATTAGCGCTGCACTGCAATGCTCATACTTAGGACAGCGCGACGATTCAGGCACAAACTGCGGGGAAGAGGAAAAAAGAGAGCGCCGAGTACAACTTTTAAAAATTCAAGTGGGAAAAAGGCTCCAAGAGTCCATAATTTTGCTACAGGAAAGCCAGGTGCAACAAGCGTCGCGAATGATCAACTTGCATTCTAGAGGGCCTGAAAGGCAACAGCACCTACAATTCCGGAACGTACGCAACTACATCTTTATGCAGTGCAGGCGTGTGACCTACAGTCTTGTACAAGCCTCGCATAAATCCTGGGAATCTTGTAGCAGACTAAATGTCTCCTGCAAACTGCCTCGTGTCCATAAACATGGAAAATTAGGGGAAGAAATACAGCGGCACGAGAGTGTGAAAGCTTAAGAAAACGATTGGTAAGGATCCAAGGGGAATATGTATGCGTCATTAACGTGCCAGCAGTGCATCCCAATCACTACAATGTATACAAAAATTGTCCGGAATATTTAAATAAAGCTAATATATCCCGCTAGGCACAAAGTACACGCAATCGCTCAGAGAGGACGGGTAGCCTTAGCAAGTAAATACCCTAAATCATGTAGGCAGCGTATCTTGGTTACAATAAGCGCGTTAAACTAGTTTAACCTCATATTTTGCCACAAAATAACACCTAGAAATAGAACGGCGAAAAAAAAATTCGAGTTACTCCAAATCTTCGAAATTCCTTCCCAGTACCTCTTCAAGACCAGCAAATAGCGTGAAGACTAGGAAATACTTTTGGCAGTTGGCCTTACCCCTACAGATTGAGATAGCCGTTTAAGCAAATGCTATAACTTACCTAAGTGCTTTCTATAAAATATGATAGCGGAAGATCAACATGTAGTACATGTAATAGTCTACGCCCTTATTCCCAAGAATGATCAAAATAATACCCCTGAGCAAAGAGCCAGGAGGGCGCCTAAGCAGCTCTCGCATAAACATTCACTGCCAAGAAAAACAAGAGATAATACCCACGAGAAGCAGGAAATCGACAAAGAGTAGGCGTGAGGAAAAAATTCATCAGTATCATTGCAATGCTCTAGAAGTAAAATATTTATTTCCAGCAGTGACGCAGATAACACGACAAAGTTATCTAATTGATAAAGTAACTCTAGGAACAGGCGTGAAATGCTGCACAGTTTCTCGTGTATTTAGTTGCCTTTATAATACATACATGTGTCGTCATAAACATAGTGATGCTATCAGTAATGCGTTATACTACTTTCGAAATCCTGATTACTTCCAGTAGGTAATATGTATGTATCATACCACCCTCAGGTTATAAGTATACTCAACCTCACAAGGAAAAAAGGCTCAAAAAATGTTAAAGACCGATAAAGTCCGATAAATTATGCATGGACTAGCAACATTGATTAAGGGTTCAAAGAGCACAGTAATATGTATTCAAACTAAACTCATCCCGTAAAAGAAACTGCAAAGTGTTGAGGCAATCGCATTTATGAGAATCAGCTGCGCAGAAAAAGCTCTGAATTATCATGCCGAAGATGATACCACAATTTGAAGGGCAGCCTAGCAATATGAAAAAAAACTCCAGATTTCATGCACACAAGTGCCAGCATATAAAGTCGTTGCATACAGTTGTAAAAGCAATAAGAACTTCGAGACTGTTATAACAGCGTCCACGCCTGTTTTTTTTACTCCAAAACATATAAATAACCTTGATAAAACTATCAACCTCGCAAATACACCTATCATTTAAAGAAGCGTTAAGAACAAGTAAGCAGTAGAGACTCATTACACGCAAGGAATTAGAGCGAGATAATCGACTTTCCAAGAGTTTAAAAAAAAAAAAAAATTGTTAGCACTAAGAAAAAAAACATTCCTGTAAACTTTGTGTAAAACAAATTGAAGAGTCTTATGTTAACAAACATAAAACACCTAAGCTTTTTATCGACATGCTCCAAGTCCCATATTTACATGCAACAAAACGCCAGTTTGCCGTCGACTACCAAATCGCTCCTTTTACATAAGCAACTATAGACTGGCATGTAGTCAAGGCATAAAATTAGATTGCCTCACGCTAAAACTCATAGAAAATACATAATCGCATATTTATGAACTCAGCAACACACACTCTAGCTTGTTAGCACAAACTAGTCGCGTAATTGCATATCTCAAGAGAGGATATTACGCAAGGTATTTTTTCTACATCTAGAGATAAAATGGGGAGCAAGCCAGCAATCTAAAAAACTTTTACCTCACGCCTAATTATGATAGTTGTATATTTCATTATGCAACCAGGAGAGCAACAAACCCATCAAAATATGCTAATAAATCTCCATAATTCTAAGCGACTAACGCGACACTTATATAGAAATATTAGAGGCATTCTGATAATCTCTTAAAGGAGTGAAAATACCATAAAATTACATACTTCATTCTCAAACAAAGCTTAAAACACACAAGAGCCGATAAACGGTGAATTTATCATGAAAAAGAACGGCAGAAAATACATTATTCACCTGGTAGCATCAAAAAATAGTACAAGACGGAAATAAACATACACAAGGCGGCACACAAAAATATACCGCATGCACAAGGATATCAAATAGTAATAGGATAAAAGAAAACAAAAACATATCACACAAGCAGAGCAGATAAATAAATGAGGCGATTACATTGCAGGCATTAAGCTTAATACCTCCCACGTACATAGCAGATGTATAAACAACACACACATAGAGAAGCACAAATAGAGAAGCATACATAGAGAAGCATACATAGAGAAGCACATATATAGAAGCACATATATAGAAGCACATATAGAGAGGCACTCACCCACACAACACACGCATGGTCGCACAATTCAGTAATCGGGTTCATTATTAGCGCCCCAAATCACCTGAAGCTACTACATATTTGTTTAACCCAAGAGAATGCCGATAAATATACACAACTACACGTAAAGTGTGACGGAAGACTGACGTACCTATAGGGCAGAGAAAGACAAGTTCACATAATGCTAGTGCACCCAAATTTTTTATCAACATTCAAATAAAAAACACGCAATTAAAAAAGTATTTCCAGAGCTACAGAGAAAACCGCGATAAGCAGGAAAAACAAAAACTTGAAAAAACCACCCCAAATATAGGACCAATTTTTGAAAATTTTGAAACTATGACTGAAGCCATGGGACACTCAAAAAAAAGGCATTTTGCCTATGAAAACCCTATGTTCAAGCAATGGATGCCTGGAAATGAATTGAGATAACGAAGCTACAAAAATTTTAGCAACTGCATTAAACGTTTCGAGGGGAATTTTTTATGACTATGCACCATAGGCCTGACACAAAACCGATGCAAAAGCTACAATCACGCTACTGCACTGCTAAACCGGAGGCAAGAGTACGCGTTATTCAAATAAAAAGAAAAACAAAATTACGTCAATCGCCGTAAACAAAAAAAAATCAATTATCAGCTCCATTATACTCCACCACGTAATGCCTTCGTAGCCACCCCATACCAAGATGTACCATTTTTGCACCTAGCAAACGCGAAAGGGATTCCAGGTAACCAAGAGTCAAAGGCAGCTAGCACGTAACACTACAAAATCATGCGAGCAACTATGAGGAACAATTACACGGATAGTACCATACAAGAGACTATCAAGGCCGCATGAGCAGAAAGTCGACCTTTTAACCAATTTTCAAAAAAAAACAGCATCGCTTATAAGCCCACATGCTTCTAGTCTATCAAATTGTGAAGCAAACATAAAAAAATGAAACATCGAAGGGCTTCGTACAAGCAATAAGTTAAGACGGCGAAAATTTAATTCAGGGACTGAAATGCTAAATAACAGCAAACATTCCATGCATAAATGAAAACAAACAAAACTTCAAGAAGTAGAAAACATTAACGCTAAGTGAGTGCTCAAACAAGCACATTCATGCGTTATTAAGAGCCGCGCACAAATTGCTGCAACTCTACTCAATATAAGTAGAGAAAACAACATCCCATAAGATATTCGATACTCCGAAACCCTTCTGTGGAGACCTATAATGATGTTTTAAATGGTATACCTTCATATCTTGAGCGTACGGCATGAAATGTAGAAAACTACGATGGTGGGAAGCATAATGGATCATATCATATGATAGATAGCCAAAAATTATACCCGCCCACAGAGCCCTACAAATCGAAATTGGGAATATCGAAGAAGTGAGTGCCCAGAAAGGAGCCACCAATATCAGGAATAAAGCCGGAGGCATCACTAGCCTCAATGGGTCCATTGGTAGCATATGATGCACCGCATGAATTAAAAAGTGTAAAGATATAAAGATGTAGTGATCTGGGAGGCACTCCTCGGCATAGTGGAACACAAACCGGTGAAAAAGATACTCCGCAAGAGTCCAAACGAATATTCCAGCAATGAACAAACACATGCAAGCTGGTACCTGCATAGAATACCGATAAGTTGCCTCGAATAAAAGGTAAGAAATTATTGGAAGGTAAACCAAAGGTATAACATACCAATAAGTTAGGGTGAAGTGTTCTAAGAAATTGGGAAATATGGGAATGATTTCCGTGGTACAGTAGGGTTCATTGGTGACTACCATATACTCGTCGCGTGTTAGCTTGCTAATTTGAGGCAGAAGAGGCTTTTTGAAATCAATTAAGTCATGAGAAACAGAAGGGACAGCATTGCCTCCTGTATGAAGATCAAGCTCCCCCGATAGTGCTGAAGATAAAAGAGACTCCTCCTTCTTAGCCGATAAACGAGCAGCGGCCAGCATGGAATAACTTTTTTCAAAGCTTGTGACACTTGCATCTTTATCAGTAGTTTCAAAAGAAACATCTGATAAATCCCCATCAGAACGTCCACTTTCTAGCCTCTGGGTAGTTGATCCCATCTCTGCAGCTTCCAAATCGTCCTTGAAAATGTTGTAAACCTGGGAATCAGCACTAGCTATTTCTGAGGAGGCAGTGTCCGGCGTACGCTCACGCACATTACTGGCTCCTTTAAGTTCTTCTGATTGATTAGATGTTCTACCCAACTTGGAAGCAAAAGAATTTGCAGCTGAAACCGAAGATAGCAACTCACAGTACGACTTTGTGGCTTCATCAAGGCAGATATCCTTCAAAACGGAAACAGCAGAGTCGCTACGTGTCAACAAATCTTTCAAGTCGAAAGTGCCTTTCGCTACCTTTCCAAAATATCCTAAAGGAGCCACAACCTCTTCTGCTAATTGTACCTTGCCAAAAATGTCCCTCATCTCACGACGCAAAGACGGTGTTATCTCAAAATAATCCTTTTCCAGGGCTTTCCCTTTTAGTACATCGCCAACGCTAGAATCAAGGCGTCCGTCACTTCTATTTTTGAGAACTTCAGCTTGGCCACATTTACTTCCATGGATAACCTCACGCTTGTGATGCTCTAACTTATCTAACAGAGAATTGAGCAACTCATCCCTCTCTTCTAAACAAACACCTACGCATAAACCACGAAGAAACTTTATGGCCCCTTTAGAATGCATAATCCTCACATATTCTTCAGTGATGTCCCCACCTAGTAAGGGTAAAAATATACTCTCACCACCAGGATGATTACCCATAAACGACGTTATATCATAAACGTAATGATGTAATGAAACCCAAGCATCCCCTTTCGATGAGTGTTTCTTCATCTCTTCCCTTGACACAAAAGGACCAAGAAAGGAACAAATTCCCTTCGATCCACAAGGAGGACCTCCAAAGTCTTTAGCACTCATTGCCTGACGAGTTGCCATTCTTACCAATATTTTTTGCTGCTGCACATTAACTTTTAATTCCTAAGTAAAAGTGCACAAAGAATAGCATAATTTTCCAAACATAAGAGGCAGTACAGCAAAAGTACAAATTTTTATTGTCTAAATGACCTCACGAACATTGATATCAAAATCGCTTCATCGATGAGCAAACAGACGGAGCATCGTGAAGAGCCAGTCCATGGCAAACAATATATCATATAAATCAAAGCAAGTTGCACTGATCGAAGAGCTACCCGCAACCAGTGAAAACACACTCTTAAAGCCAGAAATATATTAACAAAAATTACAGTATCTCAACGCATTGCTAATCTTAAAAGCATGTTCATCCAAATTTCATGAGCAAGGGCAACAATTTTAAGTCATAATAAACAAAAGCATAACAATCCATTGGTCCAAAGAAATAATCTCTAAAGTAAAAAATAAAGAACAAAAAAGTTGAAACGTGAGATATATCATATATTTCAGCAAATTGTAGACATAGGGGCAAGGGGAAGGAAAACTAGCCAGAATTATGCCCTGTTCATCAGCTATAATACCAAATTGCTTCTAGCTTTTGCTCTACAAGCTTCATTTTTGAAACTTCTAAATATTGTAAAACTTTCAAAAAGATGACGCAAATTCGTCCGTAGTATAGCCTCAAGAAAAAAAATAGTAAAGTGCATTCGAAACATGAATGACCGCATTATAACAGCTTGGACCCTATTCAATACGGTGCTCCTCTTTTCCAAGAAATCAGAAAGGTATGACACATACATGCAGAACATCTTTCCGCCAGTTATTCCCAGTGATACAATACATGCTCAACGTTAACTAGGCAACATGCAAAGCAGCACCATGAATTGGATAAACTCAAACTATTCCGGAGAAGGTACCAAAAACGTTGATCAAAAGCAGCTGAATTTTTGCTAGTTAATTATATGCAAAAAGGGTCAAAAAACACAGCAAGAAAAGAGGATGAAAAGCAGAGCTGAAATTTTCATCAAAGCTTCACGTGAACTGCAGAAAGGAAAGGTAATGAGGGCGCAAACCATGCACAAGCAATGCAAAAGATCAGGTTTGCAGAAATGCCGCATTGCAGTTGCCGCACATACAACACGAAAATGCCACTACTCAGCCCAAGCAAGCCACTTTTGTTGGGCTTAAATCACATCGGCTCAAGTCTCCCATAAAAAGAATCATAAAAAAGATACATATTGCCTTCAAAAAAGGCAAATTTTTTGCCCAAGCTCCATGCAAAATCCAAGCAGCCAACACAAAACTTAAATACCACAAGCAAAAGGCTTACGAAAAGATAGCACTAAGGTGTCCTGAAGCTTTACCAGAAAAATAGAAACAGATTTCAAACCAAGATAAAAGCACACCTTGGAGCCACCAACAAAAGGCAACTCACTAAGTCCCTACGCTGTATGCCACTGTACATTCTTACTCCTGTAAGCATTACTCACCTCGAGGAAACAGTGCACTGCAACCGTACAAAGCAGCTGCTTAGGGTACCACCAGTATAGAAAAACTTAAAACTATATCACAGCATGCAGCTAATTGCGAAGTCGGATATGAGCAAATAAGGAGCTTTAAACCTGCTTTACGCCTATTCGACCGGCTTAAAAAATGAACAGGTTATAGAAGGATAACTTGTAAAATGCAGCGGTTGTCGGCTTTTTCCGCAGGGGGCGACTATGTAGCAACTACATCCAAGATCCTACACATACCGCAATTGGTCCAGCTACAAGCTTCGGTGCACGCGAAGCTAATACGCCGCTGTATGGATGTGCGGACAACGGTGCGGTGTGTTATTGGTGTCGCCCTTAGGTGCCGCGGGCCTCAGATATTGTAGCCAACTGCAACATGCACATGCTCTATATACAAAAGAGAGGATTAAACGTTTAGTAGTATACCACGACAGTTTGAAGTCGGCACAAAGCAAGCCATGTGGTATTTCAGCTTTTTCTCACGGAAATTCTACCAGAAAGCTTTGCTTTGACGCACATACATGAGCTAATCGCCTCAATCCTGGATACAAGTCTGTTTCCGTGTACTTTCAAAGTTTTTTGCTGTTATTAAATCAATTCTTGGTACTAACTCTTGCATGCCAGTGAACAATAATAGCATGTGACGCTAGAAAGCAAACAATTATTTCAGTACCTGCTGCATTTTTAAACTAAATTACAAGCCTCTGCCACTACGACTGAAGGCAGCGGCTCATAGGGTATAACTCAAACAAGTTCTGCAGTGCGCATAAGCACTTTATAATTGCACTCGTCATTGTCTATAATGTAGGTATAGCAGTCGCATCATCGCAGCATAATCTCCTACAGGTTGGCGAAGATAGTAATCAAATTAGTAACCGGTGGGCAGAAAAAACAGAGAAATGCCGTAATATTGGAGCACATAATGTTTTTTATTTTGCGCCATTCTTTAAAGACTACGAAAACACGAAAAGCAACAGTGTGCGAAGTAAATAGTAAAGTGTTCAACGCTTTTTTTCCATTGCCCAGTTGTTTTATCAATGTCTTCGCCACAAAAGTCACTCCGCCACTTTTCCGGTAGTAACACTGCACACGTTATGGTGCTAGTTGTTTACGCGTTACTTAACGCATTACAGCACACTGAGATACTAGAATATGAAACCTTCCATTAAAAGTAACACATGAGGTTCAATTGCTGTGCACAGCATTAATGATCGTGTTTTTTTAAAAATAAAATAAAACTTGCTGAAAGTATTAAATGGAAGCAGAACACAGGAAGGCTAATGCCCAGTCCTGCAATGTTCAAATTTACCATCTTCGAAATCATTAATAGCTCAAATACACCTTCATTATATGATAAATGCATGTGAAATATCGTTGGAAAGTAGTACCTTTGCGAACAAGTTAGCTTCGTAATACTCCCATGGCTTATGGCCTATTTACCAGATGCGCAAGGAGTCCCCCGTATAAATTCATCTCATTAGGGGCTGAGGGATTAGTAATGCCAAAAAGTGCACGGAAAATTCTTCCACCAGTTTTGGAAAATCGGGCTTGCTTCAAGGCCACATTAAATATAAGATATGTAAAAAAATCTTTTTTCATGCAATTTAGATCTTACCTTAAATAGATGCTGAGTATGATGAGGCCAGCAGTAACAAACTCCTGAGGGATAATGCTCAGCCAAATCCTGGTGAGCTGTACCTAGTCCACCTGCGTTATATGTTCTGGACATAAAGGAGGGCTTATTTTTGGTGTATACGGGCTTATATACGACTTTTTTTTTATTAGGCTATACATTGGTCTTTTATTTTTGTTAAATCAATTATAATCTTATTTTTTCCCTCCCACTACCGCTTTTATGAATCTTATTGCTTCTACCGAAATCCAATCAATAAGATGTTGCACCTGATGAGCGAGCTGCATATGTTCCATGCTTAATTCCATGATAGGGCGGAAATTTTTTTGGTACGCTTCCGCTTATAAAATCGTATTAACATTTTGTATAGAAGCTCTGATATATCGTGAAAATGTAGTAAAAACCTGAAGGCATTCATTTTAAAAGGAGGATTTCTTAAATAATCATAAAAAGCAAGTGTGATTGATATGCAAAAGTATGAGCTTCGAGAATAAACTTGACCTTATACTTGGGCTTAGCAGAGCATCACAATCATGGTATCCCATAAAGAATAGTTTGCAGCTGGAGAAAAACCACGTCATGCATACATTAGACGTTTCGTGGTGTCCTAATTGCTGTCTATACTATTTCATTCTATTCTTTAATCCTTAGTTTAAGTTTTGCCTTTGTCGTAACCGAATTTTGCATATAAAACAGCATCAATTAAGAAAATTTTACTTAGATTCATCGCTACTAACCGGTATATTCTAATATTGCAACTGTCATCTTCCTAAGCAATTCCACTATGGTTTGCTAATTTCTTTGCATATAGTGAGTACAAAAAATCACTGAGTTGCAGAGAAGCCAAACCATTGATTTGCTTCATATTTTGAAGGGCAAGCTTTGTAACGCTGAGGAGTACTAAGGCTGTGTTTCTGCGTTGAAATGTACAGATTGTAGCATCCTTGGATACTTTATAACCGAACCATATTATGTGAGTTCATGCAATTTTCATCCAGATAAGTCCCTGTGTACGCTCAGTTTTATACTAAAATTAAGTTGCCACAGTGTTCTTCATCATTCTGAGATCATTAATACCACTACTGTTTTGTTCTGAAAAGAAGCAGTAAAATATCCCTTTATTTCTGCATTAGCATTATAGATCTCATTTAGTGTTACGACAGGAACCTGATGCATATGGTATTTCACATGCAACATTAAAAGGCACAGTTTTGTATGTAAAGTACACGTAGAACAATGTGTGTTCATGGAAATCGTTTAGCATCGAGCATTATGGGAGGTTATTTGTCTTAAGCAATATACAAAGAGTGTGCTTTGCTCCTATATGGCGCGAATCAAACCTCAGACAGACAAATTATGATATATGCACCCACATTATGTCCAATATTGTGCGTAGCATGACTGCTAGCACATACGCACGCCTGCGGTCACGCAACGGTTCAATAGAGCACATGAAATGCCGCCCAAGGACTCCTAATAACCTTTTTCGCTGATATACGACTCTGTATACTTACCACGTATTTTCTCTATTAGCTAACTGACAAACGGTGCTTCGTGTGATTTTTTTGTATTGCCTCGTTATTGCCATGGACACTTTGTAAGCGGAACGCGGTCAGGTTTGGTACCCCCGCAAAGTCTGGGATTAGCTGCGCATAAGTCAGCTTGAACTCCATTTCGCTGTCGCGCTATAAAGACTGAGGCTACTTTTTAGAAGAAGCTTTATTCCAAATAATATTAATCAATGGAGCTGAGCCTACTGTTATGAAACAAAATATGCTCGGTATCTCCCTCGTTTGGATCCGATTACCGGCTTCAAGCGTACATGAATACAATGTATCACACGCTTAAAGCTAATGTTAAGTCCATCACACGTGTGAACACGGTGTTCCGAAGATTAGCTGGGAGTTCTATGTAAGCCTGAGTAACTATCATTATTTAAAGCACATGTTTCCAGCACGTAAATGATGCTTTTGATAGCTATTCAGCTTACGTAGTTGCGTTGCACGAACAATTATCGCAGTCACGCTGCGTAAGCGGGAAAAAAGCGTGTTAAATTGAAAAATGCAGGAAAAAGAGCATGAAAAAGTAAGCCTGCATTCATATTCAGCCAGGGTTTTAGACATGTTTTTTTGAGGTATTTCACTTCAGTTCATCCCCAAATTCTATGTGGTCACCCAGAGAAGGTGAAAAAAGAGCAATAGACATTTCATATATTGAAGCGAAGCAGTGGAAACTAGCTTAAGGCACCTCACTAGTGTTCGCTTATTGTTCCTCAGTCATGAAATAAATTTTTGCGAACCTTTTAATACATATGGGACGTTATGAGAACGCCTGTAAGCTAAATCTTCTACTGTAAAGAAAGAGGAGTGCCTCAAGTGTTGCGTGCGCTTTATGTTAATACTGCGGTTCCTTGTTAACAAAATTAAGTAAACTATAATGCACACCAATAAGCTTGTCAATTATTACGAATTATCATCCGCTGAACGCTTAGAGATGTTAGCCCACACTGCTCACATGCCAAAAATTACCTTTGCTGCCCAGCATTAGCTAATTCCCTGGTCCACATTCATCCTAGACAACTCTAGTACCAACCTAATGCTTAAAGCTGTTTCGATTTGCTAAAAATGCTGACTCATTTTCATGAGAAAACAATATATTCAAGCATAGCAATACTTTCAGCGGAAAAAATTTTTAGAAAGCCTTTATATTGCTTCTGTATATAAAATAAATATGAGTTTTTAGTTACGAAAGTCAATTAATAAAGTGGGGCATACTTCAGAAGAAAGTTTGTGCTCAGGGATGTCAAACTAATGATGCTAAACGCTTTAATTTAGATTGCTGCTTATCTTTATTTAGTGTTTACTTTTAAGTAGCACGAGCTGGGTCAAAACATTTCTAAAGGAAGACAACTGAAATCATGGAGATACTGATTAAGTTGTGCCAGTGGATCTTGATCCCTTCAGATTGCAAGAAATTCACCCCGCAAAGTGATTTATTCTTACCCAGCCTTACAGTTTGCTTATAAACAGCGCAAATATGTCGTATTTGTACATATTATATCTTCAAAAGTTTAAATAAGAAGTCGGCGGTACAATTAGTTCATCTGCGTGTCAGACATAAACCAAGCAGTTGTTTTTTTACAGGAAATTTTTTAAAGGTATAGCGAAGTACCATCCATGAATATTTCCATCCCAAAATTACTTACCCTCAATGCAAAATTTTTTTTGAGTTTGGTTTATGTTTATAACCTAATGCATGTATTTTTATGAAAAGTATATGATACGCACGAGGTTAGGGGTCAGGGAATTATGGCCATATGTATTTAGGAAAAAGACAAAAAGACAGTTTTAAATAAATTAGATTTCTTCATTTATCAAAGCAGACCATGTAATCTCTTTGCCAATAATGTAAAAAGCAATGATGGGGAACTATACTGGGTAATTTTTCCTTAAAAATTCTTGTTTGTGCAGAGGTTGTCGTCTTAGACAACTTGTGCTATTTGAGCAGGAGACGAATGGCGTTTCAGACGTTATTACAGTTACAACACAAACGAAAGTAAATACGATATGTAGTTGTTTGCATAGACTAATTGAAGTGGTTGCATGGTAGCATTTTCATTATTTAGCCCAATACTCAGTATAACCAGAATATTGCCAGCTGTGCACAAGCAATACAACAGGTAAATCCCATATTGTTACACTTTCATCATTAGATTAGTCTAAAGCTAAGTTTTAGTAAAAATTCCGAAATCTCTCCTTAGCAATTCCTCAATCCTTTAAGTCACTATATGCACTATAGTTCTTGGGTAGAGTTCGACGAGTTTTGCTCCGGTAGGCGTGTGGTTCCACACATGTTCCCAATTATGGGAAGCGAATATACGGACCTTGCCGGCACTGAAAACAGCATATCCATAACGTAGGGAATCATCTACTAAAATAAATTAACTAGCTATATTCCTAAACTGATACAACTATATTAATGATAAACATTAATATAATACGCTTATATTGTAAAAATTTTCGTCGCTAGGTCAAAGTTTGCGATGATTAGGTGGCAAAAATTGAAACACGCTATATATAGCGCTGTGAATATGACTCTGTTATGGGGGGGGGTTTTTTTCAATCCTTTTTGTAGTACAGAAATATAATATGACTTCGTGTACATGCGGTTGTTGGCATGCTTTATATCATTAAATGGTCCAGGTCCAACCCAGAAGCCCTACCCTGCTGGCTTTCTAATAGTGCCTTTGCAGCTTTAACATCTTGCTTATAGTATACGCTGCACGTCCTCAAGGCACTATCTATCATATCTCTTCCGCTGTTTTTCGTTCACCTGACACTAGGTCTCAGATTCTAGCTAAAGCTGGCAGAGCTGTAGAAAATATCTTCAACTTTTCTCCGCATATATTCCTGGACTGAAAATATTGAAAGATTTTGTTGCAAAGCCTTGATGGCATTGCAGTGAAGGCTTGATCAGGGGCTGCAGGAATGGAAGGAATGTAGTATCATTGCAGCAGGGTAACGCAATTGCGGGATGAGGTTGTGACCCCCTTACGGAAAAATAATTATGGGTACACAGTTTTTTGAAAACGTAGTCATCGGCTGCGAAAACTACACGAAGTGCTTAAAGCCACTTCTCATTGACCTGATTACATAAATTTTACACAAATAAAAATTAAAAAAAGGCATTTTTAGTCTGGTTATTTTTGATTATGGGTTGAATATCATCAGGTGGGCTATAATATCCACGATTCGCCGAAGGGACATTTTTCACCAATCCCTATAGCCCCTTCGTACCTCGAACAATTTGCTACTTCTTCTAGGACTTCCAGCAGCTACCCTGTGGAACCCTTGGGGATCGCATTTGGCTGAAAGCTAAAACTGAGGAAATCTTACTGTATTACCTGTTCTACGCCTTCAAGTCGAAATCTCGAAAAGTTCCAGCTTTCTTTGAGGAGGATGCTAGAGCTTAAACTTTAAAGCTCATTCACAGCTCGCTTGTGGGTCCTGAAGATCATATTGCAAATATAATTCTCTGGAAAGCCTTTGTACACTTTTCTCTGAATGTCGGTGACTCTTAAATTTGTTGGTAGAGTCACCGAAAGTGACTTGTTGACACGCTACATGGAAGCTGGAAGGCGCTAATCTAGAGTTTATCTCTCATATATTAGTTATGCAAGAGTAGGTGAGTAGCAATTTCATTTAAGCTGTTCTTTCATCTTGAAAATTCTGTGTATCTGATCCCCCCAATGATTTCATGTTTTTACAGCTTGAAAGTTATGTGTATCCTATCCCCCATTTGGCTATGACGTGAGCGTGGCACCTGTTGAATCACCTTTTTTGTAGCTATTGTTATTCGATAGGCTTCATTCTCCACATGTCATTTATATGTTCCTTGGGTATAAGAAACCAGTAGAACAAAAATTTAAGTTATTCCAAAAGGATTTACATGCTGCTATATGAACTAGGCAAGCTAACTTTTGCTGGACAAGATGCCTTGTACATTGAAGCTCCATATTATCGCAGCAAATATAACTGGGGCTACAGGAGAACCATCTGAGTATCACGTAGAGGTGAGTTGCATATTCTGGGGTATAGACTGAATAACTCTTACCAGCTTTTAAGCAGTCATTTTTCAGGGTTAAAGCAACAAGTGAATCCTTGTGATTAGTTTGATAAAATATTTTCAATCCTTTACAGATGCTGATAAAATTAAATTGAAATCCTCTGCATTGAAGTGTATATGCAATAAGTTCTTTGCAGATCTTGATAAATTCAAAAGGAAAGCTTCTGCATTGAGGTTTATATACAATAAATTTCAACACTTTCATCGAGCTGATTCAGTAGGCATGAATGTCACACAGCTTGATTACTACTGTAACAAAAGCAATTCCTAATCTCCTCTTCTGTAGGTGAAATTGCAGCAAGCAATCACTACAGGGCGCTAAACAGCTTCAGCTTCTTCCATCATCCCAGTTGTGTGGTGTAGTTTGATCATGGCAATACAAAAATTCCCTGTATATCGTAGATTCAACTGTCACTTTGTAGCTTTTATATAAGTTTAAATACCCTTGTATTTACAAGTTACTGTGATCACAACTAGGAGGAAAAGGAGTCTTTTTTTTGTTTTTTTGTTTTTACAGGCCTCTCTAGGGGAACACTTCCGGGCTAAGACAACGACTAGTGAGTTTTGACGATTTTTACAGTTTGCAAGTGATGGAAGCTTCTTCAAATTGCATTTTCGCTGATTCTGTCGGTGTTTTTTTTATTCTGTCACGCACCACATAGTTTCCAGATAGATATAACACTCATGATAAGGGCATTTTGAAAGACTTGCCTCTTCAGGCAGTTAGCATCTGCATCGCTTGAAGTGCAGATAAATCAAAATATCTCGTGAGACTAGCTAATTATATCCAGAATTTTATTATGGTAATATCTCGTGTGATGCTTCATATTTTTATTTTCTTGATGAATTCGACGTTACTATCCTGTAAAAGAACTTTTTTTAACTATGCGGAATAGCTCGCACACACTCCTACTTATGCAATAGCTTACACACTAATAGTTTTTTCCGAAGAGTTTTGATACTTTCCGACTCAGCCTAAGCATTTTGAGTTATGACAATGTATTATCAGGCTATCGTACCCATTCCCCAGTATGGAACGAACGCTTTCAGGGCGAGTTTGCTAGTGCCTCTGAGATGCAGATATCACCACTCAAAATGGAAGTAAGAAAACATGAGTCCGTAAAATTCTTTAATTCCTTTATGCATTGTTAACTGCATATATGAGGTTGTTGGAAACAAAATGCTCTTATGAGATACTTCTTCAAAAACTGATTTGTTTATGCTTTTTTTAGTTTTATTTTGGATTATCGAGTAGCATTGCCGGCGAAAACTATATTTGAATATTGGTTTTTTTCTTGATTTTCTTTAAATACCTACTTCTAACTATTTTAGTATCTTAAGAGTGTAATTTAGCGTATTGAAACCCTTGATAGAGTGCATGAAGAGTAGCTTTTTTGGTGAAGAAGTATCTCAAAAATTGGGTAATTTTATTTAGAAGCAGCGAAAGTTGCTATATCAGTTTTTAAAATACTTTTTGATATTCCTTTGGAAGAAGTTGTATGTTCATATTAAGATTATACGCTAGTCTTTATAGCTGGCAGAATAGCGCAGTCAAATGTGTGTGTTTTGGTAGATTATTTTTAAATTCGTCAAATTCAGTGTACTTGTAGTGTATATACACCAAAAAAAGTAGTGTACTTGCAGTGTACATACACCCAAAAAAGCAGTGTATTTGCAGTGTATATACACCCAAAACGAAAACCTCGGGAGAAAACTCGCACCCAAAATTTTTTTCAGCAGCTTATTTGTAAGCCTTTCAAAACATTTTTGGGTACAGCTTTTATCCGCTGAATTTCTTAGCGGGTCTTTCGCGAGTAACTGCATAGCATATGCAGTTTTCTGTGCCATAATTTTTTTGAGAGAAAAGTATTGAACTTGTTTATTCTATAGAGTTAAACTGAGCAGCTAAAGGTAACTTAGAGCTATTTTGTTAGAATATCACATGAATTGCCTTTAAAATTATTCAGCTTTTTGAAATAGAGGGCGGACTCGTCGGTTTAGTTCCGTTGGATGTCAACCTTTTGTTTTCGTGTGAAGAACCCAAGTTAGAAGGATGGTTTCCAATATACGATAGTTTGATTGGAATCCGAGGTATTTCACGCCTTAAAATCCATTTTTTAAAAAGTTTCAGGGCTTTCCTTTTATTATTTGTATGGCAATGCTCACGCACTAAATTGACGTGCACACACATATTCCGAAAAGTGCTGTGTGTGGTTTATAAACTTCTTTCGTTGATTTCTTTGTGAAGCTTGGTGAATGAGTGTTTATAACCAGATATAAGGCATGCAACGAAAGTAAAGGATAATTGAAAACTTGGATTCATTATATATATTTGTTTAGGATTAAATATTAAGAGTAAAGCAGCACTACTAGTTATCTTGCTTAACTTTGTGGAGAAGCTCAATAGCTGCCTTGTTTTTA
The DNA here is from genome assembly GCA_015657535.1 of Nephromyces sp. MM_2019. Taxonomy (NCBI): domain Eukaryota; phylum Apicomplexa; class Aconoidasida; order Nephromycida; genus Nephromyces; species Nephromyces sp. MM_2019. Next base: position 8,862 of record JADHZB010001258.1, on the reverse strand, counting down.
TTCAAATTTAGCAGCGGAGAATCATGTCTTTGAGTATAAACACGTTGGTTTGCTCAATTTTCTGTTTTTGCTATGAAGATCTTGCCTTCTAAAAGCTTTTCAGAGTTTCTGATATGTGTGTGTGCTGCGTTATTGATACTGTAGAAAGCATTGGAGGCTTTTTGTTGTAGGCAGGCAACCTCCCTCTGGGGGAAAAAAAACATTCTCATATGGAGTAGTTCTTTTTCTAACATGATATCGAGTTCATCTTCTTTAGATAAAGTATATATATAATCCTTGGTATAAATAAATCCAAAATCTTCAATAGAAAACCCTATGTGTTAACTCTGTTTCCCTCTTTTGAAGGCTTCCTATATGTGTGAATTGAAATTTTTTTGGCTTCAAGGTGAAGGATTTGAGGTTACAAAGACTAATGCGATGCTAGATATTCAGAATCGCGTCTACGCGCACACATAGGTACTCAGTAGTAGAAACATTTCCAAAATCTCACGCACCTAGAAAATTTCACTCCCCCTTCCCACCTTTGATATCAAAGTAACTGTGGAGCAAGATTTTTCTTCAAATAGAGCTCTCGTAACAGTTGGCTTTGGTTTTAGAGCTCGTTATAAAGCGCAGTTTTTCAGTTTATCTATAAAGTATAGCGAAAAGAAAGCTTTAGCTTCTTCCATGTGTATTACTGCGTATGAGATTGCCTAGTATCTAAGGCAGCCTAAAATAGCGAAATCTTGTGTTTTTCTTCTCTTTTTTGCTTAAAGTTGCACACAGCCTTTTCCACTAGCACTGCCCTTCCGCAAGCACCTCTTTGTTATTTTCTCTTTTATGAATCAGGAATTTCATTTAAGCGCCTATATCTCTAATTTTTGTGCTTCACTTACCAGCTTATCGCTTGCCAGATAGCATAGTTACTCTTTTTTCTTTTTTTTTTTCTTATCTTCTTCTTTTTAGGCTCCCTCTTATTTTCTTTGAAGTTGGAATTTGGTGTAGAAATAAGTTCATCTTCCGAGAATTCCACGGGAGTACAGCTCTTTTGCTCTTCTGCAGTTTTTCGGAATGGACCTATAGAGAGTTTCTGTGGATTTGTGGTGCTTTTTTCACCGTTATTTTTCTGCATGAAAAAATTCTTCGTCGTCTTCTTCAAAGAAATGGGCGAAATTTACTGTTTTTGGGCTTTCCTGTGGTGTGAAATTTGAAATTCATCTTCAAATAATATGATATCGTTATGCCGAAGACTTTTCAGCCGTGCAGAGAGTAGTTTGAATCAGCATAATAGAATTTTACACTAGTGTATATTTGTGTTTGTGCGTGTGTGTGTGTGTGTTTATGCTGTTCTTGCAATGTGCTAATACTGTTGCTATTGCATTAATTTTTGAAAAAAAGCAAACAAATTCATGTTTTTTTATCATCGTATGGTTTGCATACATTCTCCAATGTGTGTAAAGTTTTGTTTGTATGGGGAGTGCTTGTGTGTGTGTGTGTGTGTGAGGAGGGGTGGCTATGATTTTAACTTGCAACTGCTAATAGGGGAAATATATGCGAGCACTTTGGTATCTGCAGCTAATTATAATTTCATTTCTTCATTAATCAATGAAGATCTAAGATCTGAAGCTAGTTTGAAAAAATAGTGAAACCATAGGAAATTATTAGGAAGATATCCCTAAACACACAAACAATCGAAGCAACTGTAGGGTTTTTTTCAAAGGGTTTAGGGTTTAGAAAAACTAACTTAAGTATTCCACGTATAAAGGCTATCAAAGAAGTTGCTTCTTCTTTTCAAAGTATTAACTTTATTCGGAATTTGTATGTGAAGCAGCAATACAGTCAGACATAAAGTAAGCTGCTTAATTTTGAGAAAAACTTATAGCACTTTCAGGGGTGTATGGAGTATACACGGGTATATGAGAAAGATATAAAAAGTTGGAAACTGAAGATGGGATGAGAGGTCAACACTTCAGCCTGTTCTACTGGTTTTAACTGAGTACAGAAGTTGCTTTTTTGCTGGCTTTTTTATCAAATTTGAAGCTTTTAATTGACATTTTTATGATGAAGAGTTTGGAAGAAGCAGAAGTTTATTAAATGCAGGAAGGCAAACTTCACGCTATGCTCGATATTTTCTGGAAGATATTTCTTCTTGTTATTTTCGAGGCTTTTTCTGTCGTAACTAGAGATGAGCTAACGAAGCAGAGCCACGTGAGAGCTGCTAGTCAAGTTTTATATAGTACGGGTTTATTGCTTAACTTAAGAAGACACTGGATGGTTTAGATATATAAACACGTCAAATTTAGCTGTAAAATGCGAATCTTGTGTTTCAATTTGTGTGTTTCTATCAGCTCATGCTAATCCAGTAAGGCGAGATTGAGAGAGATATACACTTGTGTGCGTGTGTGCCTTGCTATCCATTTTTAATTGTGTTTAGGATAGCCTCACAGTGGTCCAAGATCCTGAGTATCATTGGAAGGATTTACTGCGATCGAATAGGTAAAGCACTAGTTGATTTTGGTAGCACATACTTATGTTTTGATAGAGAGACGCACACACAAACCCAAACTCGCCATCACACGCACACACAAACCCAAACTCGCCATCACACGCACACACAAACCCAAACTCGCCATCACACGCACACACAAACCCAAACTCGCCATCACACGCACACACAAACCCAAACTCGCCATCACACGCACACACAAACCCAAACTCGCCATCACACGCACACACAAACCCAAACTCGCCATCACACGCACACACAAACCCAAACTCGCCATCACACGCACACACAAACCCAAACTCGCCATCACACATAATTGCAAGCGCAAGTACACACAGAAATAGAAATTCGCGCACATGCTCAGATAAAAGCACACACATATACACGCTGCGTCACACCCATTAGAGTGCAAGCACATAAGAACAGGCACACACGCATGTTTTAATTTTTTCTGGCAATGATCTCCGTTTAAGTCGATTTTTCTTCCTTTCCACATCAAAGTGATCACCGTTCATGCAAATCTGGGTTTCACTCTTTATTATAGTAGAAAAATACTTAGGGAATCACTTTATTCTTTGATTTTACACGCGTTTTTTCACCTGTGCATATCTATCTCGCTTGAAACTTTTCTTCTAGGCATAGATGCAAGATAGCTTACTCTAAGATATGCCAACCTGCTTAGAGGTTGCACCTGCAGTCTGTTGCATTCTGTAAAAACCAAACAGATTTTTAGATTCACGCGATTTCAATAAAAAGTAGAAAGTTTTCTTTTCTGATTCACTGCTTACTTGCGTTTCATCATTTCTTTGTGTGTGTGCGCTAAGTTTGTTAAGATGAAAGCTATTCTTTCTTCTTCTAGTATGCTGATATAATGGCATCTAGGTTTAAATTTGTGGTTGTGTTGTATCAATCCAGTGTTTTAAAGGCTAGACTATTAACTCTGGAAGAAATTCCGAGATTTTGGTGCCAAAGCCCTTTGAATAGATCATTTTATATACACGAAGATTGCAAAGGAAAAGGCACGGAAAAATGCACTTTTTTTACTTATAAAGCAGCTGCTTTGAAGCTTTTGCTTTTTGTTGGTGTTTTTTTCAACACTTCATCAGAAGCAGATATACCGTGATTTTCCTTTCTTTTTTCAATCATTGGAGGCGTGAATTTTATGAAGTTTGATTTCTGTGCTTTTTGGTGTAGCTTGCAAAGATTGCGTTTTTTTTGGTGCCCAAAAGCCTTGAAGATTCGTGAAAAATTGATGTTTTTGATGCTGAAAATCTGATTAAGCGAGTAGATATGAAGTTTGCTTTTTGGATGAATATTCAAAGCATGTCTACTGAATATAGTAAAGTGTTTAATGAAATCCCAGATCTTCTAACGAGACTCGTTACAACATCTTGAAGAGCGCCTCATTGCAAGCCAGACACACCATAGCCAAAAAGGTGAGGAGGTGTGGAGTTTCATACACTCTTCACAATGTGCTGTTTAACAAAATCTAAAAGAGCTGCTTATACGGCATGCCGCTAGTTGTTACGCGAGCGACTAATATAAGTCGCCACTCAAAAAATCTTTTGGTTTTTTCACTGCTTCTTCCCGGGAAATTGAGGCTCTTCTTCATTTGAAAACATTTTTCTTTGTTGAAGACGGGAGAAGTTGTTGCCTTCAGTTTTCTGCACAAATCTGCTGCTTCAAGTGTTTGAACAATCCACTGCTTCCATGCCTAATCTGCTGGTTTTTTTCGTCTATATGTTCGCGATATTATTCATGAATATATTGTGTGTTGGCTGCGATTATGAATCCAGATGAAGAGATACTCAGCTGTGTGTTTCAATATGAGGGAGTTTTGCTTCTCCTATACCCGACTTTCTTCACTGAAAACGGCTTTTTCTTTCGATTTTTTTCTTCACTTTAAGCGTCAAGTTTCAATTAGGAAGTAAACTGTAGCTTCTAAAATTTCAATAGCAATCTAAGTTTCTAGTTTTAGAGCTTTTTTCCTACTGTTTCTGTTGCTTCACAGCTTGTTTATATATATTTTGGATATATATTTGAAGGAAAAGCCTCCTGTTTGAGCACCTTATATAGTGTAAAAAATGATATTATGTGTGTGCTTCTCTCAAGCTTAGAAAAGGCTGCATACACTCTGATACCTCCGGCTTAAAGATTTTGTGTGTGCTTCTCTCAAGCTTAGAAAAGGCTGCATACACTCTGATACCTCCGGTTTAAAGATGTTGTGTGTGCTTCTCTCAAGCTTAGAAAAG